>JAJLTN010000285.1:0-10036 GCA_030568215.1 Lipomyces kockii
GAAGAAGCCAAAAATGAAGCTATTTATATTTTTAAGGGAGTGTATGTGATTTTGTTGGCGTAATAAAATTTTGTTGTGGGGGGTAGGTACAGTTTCGGGACTAAACTGGATGCACCATACACTCTTTGCATTATTTCTTACAACCAACCATCATGGAACAGTTCACAGTCGGTCCTTCACTATATGAACATTTCGCGCTCACTATTGGCCAGCACTTTGGAACGAGTTTCAAAGCTAGAAGCTATGTGCAGCAGTATGCCATTCGCAACAACTTCGCGGTAAAAGATGGTCGCGTAAAGAACAAAGACAACACGATTTTACTTGTATGCAAATGCAGCGGCAAGACACGACGCACGCGTCACTTGCCAGCAGTTGTCGGGACACACGGAGAAGTAAGGGTTAACACGTCTTCGAGAAGCACGAAGCATCATCTCTCAATGCCCTTGGAGGGTGCGCTTCAAGAAACAGCTTGATGATAACTGGGTGACCACTGAATTAATCAATGAGCATCTAGGCCACCAGCTCGAAGGAGTTAATCCTTATGCATATCCAGAAAACAGGTCTTTGAGCGAAGAGGCAAAGCAGGCGATGTTCGCCCTCGCGAGAGACTCCTCCGCAATTAGAGCAAACTAGTACCACCCACGCTGGTCAAGTACGGATGGGGTACTTACGCTAGTCCCAAAGAAGGATAGCGGGTACGGTCCCAATGTTTCTCCTTTGTGAATAGCTGCGGTTTGCGAATTGCTTTACCGTTGTTGTAATTAGCTCGCTTGTATATGAAGCACAGAGCAGGGAACCGAAGAACAGAAAGGGCCGTAACTTTCAGTATAGCGCCGAATTTGCCAAACTCGAATGTCAAACTCGAAAATTTGCAACTCGCCAATTTACCCTTTTCCCGTAGCGGGCCACAGCACGAAAACAAGACTCGATTTTTTCAAAAATTCACGGGTCCCACAGAGTTAGCTTGATCGCCCGCGTCGACGCGTCGCCGGTTAACTGCTACATTTGTTTTGACCTTCGACCCATGAGATTTAGGCCAATACACCAATTGCCCCCACTGAACGGTACCATGTCTTCGTCAGCTCCCACTGACGCTACTCCAACGCCTGGAAATTCAAAGCGTGTTGGCCGTGATGGGTCGCAAAACTTCATTTTAATGGACAAGGACGAATTACTGGATTCGATCGAGAAGATCAAGCCAGTACAGTACGTCCCACGAAGTGGGATCAAGTAGCGAATCTGTAAGTTTGTTATTTTCTGTATGAACACTGGACTAAATTTTTTAGTTACGCGGAATATTCCACTAACGGCCGAGCCTCTCGTGATGTCGGCGCCTTGAGACGAAAATTCAACCAAATGGTCAACATGCCAAACCGACAGGAGACCCAAACTGCCCTCCGGACTTAAAGCGGGCCAAGGAAATCAGTCGAATGCTTAACGAGTCCGTTGAGATGGTAGGATTGAGCGACGAAGACGTCCTCGACCTCACGGAAGAACGAGAGGATGCCGGAGGGGAAGTGGAAGATGATCACGGCTCGCACCGCAGCTCGCACTCACCAAGCCTCGAGCCCGCTGCAGCACCTTGCACGAGGCGAGCAGAACTTGGCGAAGACGCCTCTGTATCGAGAAAGAAAGCCAAAGCCAATGTTCAGGATTCTTTAGTCTCTTACCTAGCTGTGCACGAAGATCGCGAAAGTAAGTCCGATACCATGACGATGTACCGTTCTCAGATAGCGGAACGAGATCGTGCCCTCCAGAAGGCTATGATGCTAGAGCTCATACATAACAAGTAGCCTGTACATTTGCTTTGTCGTAGTGATATTTAAGCTTGTTCTATGTTGCTGTTGGTTTGGCCAGTAGCGTTTTTAAGTACACACAAAATAATTTATTTTTATTTCCTTGAAGCAAATAATAAAATATTTTTTTTTGAATAGTTATCAAATATTATAATACCGACCCATTCGGTCAGTCCTCACTATGTCGTCAAATAACATATTCGCAAAATTGGAATATGCTCCTTCAGCTAATTTTCTCTACAGATAGGCTCCAGGAACTTGGCCCCCGAATTTCTGAAGTGCCCAACAGGGCAGCCGACAGCCTGCTTCAATGACGAAAGGTCTGTCATCTGCGGCAAGCGGAATCTTGCAAGAGCCAACGAAAGGAACCCCCCAGAGCTCTCATACCCCTCTATGCTGCCTTCCTTGCATACATCAGACACCAGCTACGCGATCTTCGGGCCAGGCCTTGAAGTTAGACTTCAACGAAGTCCGATCAAGCAACGAATTGCAATTTAGAGCGGTAAGGCAGAGTCTGCGGAGGTAAGCCTACTAGTAGCCGTCGTCTGCCCAGAACACGAACACGCGATGTGAAAAGGGCATGCACCCATCCGTTGTAGCACGCGTTCTGGTGTGTCGCCTGACGCTTCGACTAGCAGGTACAAGCCGTCAACAAATCTAAAGCCCTTCTCAAGCATTTTTGGTTGAGTGCGCGGATCATCGACGAATATCGAAATCTGGCTTCTTGGAGCTGTAGGTGTTGTGCTTCAAGGCTTCCTGAAACCACAATTTAAGACGTGATTAAAAATCTCGAGACTGAGTCTGGTAGTTAAGATAAACGCCTTCTCATCAGCAGAATCATTCAAAATTTGCCATGGGTTGTTACTAGGAGAAATGAGGACCAGGCGCGTGAAACAAAATCGGTTTCTTGCCCCATATTCGCTATAAGCTATGATAGTCTCTTTGAGCCGATTTTGTTTCTGAAACAAATCGGTTAAATTCGTTTCATACAATAATTTCGCTTTTCATTATACGCCGAGTCTAGGCAAGCCGTAATGAATTAGGTGTAAAATTGCGTCGGCTTACTGGCTCTACGTATTGATACCAAGGTGTACCCCCAAGAGAAATCGTTGGTTTACTCTCCGTGAACCTCCTATATATACACATAATAATAGAGACACGGTAATGACTCTCTCCTCCAAGACTCGTCACGTTAAGTTGAGTCTATGCAGGTACTTCTTTATTATACACAACAATATTCTCTCTGTAAGAATCACGCAACCCCAAGGCAGAAGAAGCTTGGGTTTTTAGAATTCGGAGCTAGCTCGGAGCGATAAGTAGTATTACAAGCCGTCGACTCATCATGAACCATGTGGGGTTGGTAGAGAACATGTCATTGGAGTCCTGATGTCACTATGTGCATAAGAATGACCCGTGAAACACACACATCCCTCACGCGGTAACGTCTGATGCGCAATTTTTTCGGTCAATGATCTGTCAGTTCATGGTCAGTTCCTTGCTCGAATAAAATCCGCATTAATCAGCCAGAAGAGGAGTCATACACGTAACTTTGAGGATCGTTGGTTGGACTATGGGCTTTTAGTCTGTTGATTATTCTACGGAGTGTGCAATATCATGCCAAGTGCAAGTTGCATATTTCAACGGATTAAATCCGCGTGATATGATAATGTAAGGATAACAGTTATTCCATGAAAATATCTAGGCATCTCCAAATCAGCCTTGCCCTTCAAAAATCATTAAGTTCTTTGCCCACAGTACTAATCTGAACTATTACTGATCTAGAGTTGAGAGGACAAATGGTAAGCGAATTGAAAGATGTAATGTGGGAGCATGGTCAAATGCGAAATTGAAATGTGAAATGTGAAATATGTAATGACGGGTCATATAGATATTAAATGTGATAGATATATGCCAAGACGTTCTACGCCTTCTCTTCTCCAAGGCTTGCTCCACTTCTGCGTCAGACATTGATTCAATGTCTTGTCCACTTCTTCCTCAGACATTTTCTACAACATCTTGAACCACTGTCTGCTAATTTTCCGCGGACCATTGCTTCCAAATTATCGCACCATGTCTGCTTTCCAAAATAGAATATCCTTTCAAAACTACGACTAGTCCGGAATTTTCTGACGAGCAAATGACGGAACATCTACGTGCTTGTGTCTTTCATGGAATACCATTTTGGCCAGATTTATAGCTCCTTCATTGTCCTCAAAATCACAGGCTCGTGTCCTTTACGTCGGATATGCTCCGTCAGGCATTTGAGCCGGACTTCCTTTGCTGCTAATGCTAATGTCATATATTCAGCATCAATTATGATCGAGAGACCGCTTTTTCCCGATTGAAGTTTCCAGCACCACACAGCCAGCGTACAAATACCCCGGATTTGGATTTGCGGTACACGAGAAGTAGCAATATTCGCAGCAAGTTACGGAGAAAAATATTGGGTGGCTGTTAAGAGAAACCAAGATGCATCCAAGGCACCAAGGACTTGGCGAATGCTTCAGGCGACGCACAGAGGCGCTGGTCGGATACTCTGTCCGGTTGAGTGCCACTGGTTAGATAGATTATTCAAGCTTGCGACCACACTCTGATATGGTAGTTGCTACCTTCTCTTTCTTCTATTCAGTTTTCGACTCATTCTACTTGATTGATGCTCTCCCACTTCTGACGGTGCCGAGATCGTAATGAATTTTCCATACCAGTTCAGTAACTCCGTAACGTATTTCATAAGCGAGTGTGCCACACCACCTGCAAACACCACCGAAAATCATGGATATCACCAAAACCATATTGATAAAAAATTTGATAAAATAAATAAAACAAATTCTATGATAGTTTCTTAATTCTTTTTACACGTTCGAGTAATATGACCAGTTTGGCCACAACGCCTTTGCTTCGTTTTGTTCTCACCCAATTGATCGTTCTTTCCCCTTGTTTCATGCTGTATCTGTTTATTGACCTCTATTCTCTGTATTAAATCAAGACCTTCCTGTCCTGTAAGCGTACCTCCGTGCTGTAATCGCTTTCGAGGACGCCGATGACGTCGATTTGCTGCCTGATTCGCCTCTTGTAATGCTTGCACCTCAGCTTGAAGAAGCACGGACGAATGCGTCATCCATCTCGGCACCTTTGATAAGCTGATCGAGCGCCTGATCGATTGGAGTTGGTGAGCTATTCTGATGCCTTGCTATTCGGTCTTTTATTAAACCTGTCTGCGCCTGTAGATCCGCTGTGGTATGTGGTGTCCTGGCTCAGTTCGGGTGTAGCACGTCTTGGCACCAGATCCAGATTAGCTAGCACGTTATCAGGATTAAAAGCGATAAGCCCTGCACCTCGAAAGCCTCCTTGAATGCTATTCTCTGTCATGGTAGCCCGATAGGCTTCCCGAAATGTAGAGAGAAAACTCCAGTTTGGTAACATGATTGATATGAACTTTCGTTGGACCCTCGATTTGTCGTCCGTACGCCTTCTTCAGTGGCCCAAAACACCCAACATCAAGTGGTTTTAGGATATGAGATGAATGCGGAGCACACAGAGCGTAACTATGTTATTGTCTTTACAATATTCATCGAATTGAGCCGAAATATGGCTTTCATGGCCATCGAGAACGAGGAGACGAGCCTGAAGTATGGCGATCAAAGTGCTGAATCCATGCAAATCCTAATTCATTAATTGTCCAGCCATTATCGCTTGTTGCAAGGACCCAGTCATGTGGTGAAATACTCTCCTGATACCATGAGCTAAGGTGTTGTCCCGCAAAGATCAGGAAGGGTGGGATCGCCCAGCCTTGAGAGTTAACGGCCTGAATCACCGTGACCCATTCTCGATTACCTGGCTGAGTCGTCTTTGGACGAGAACATCTCTCTGAGCTTGTAACGACCATCGCGGTTGAGATAATCCCCATCATGAAACCGGTTTCATCAAAGTTGTAGATATCCGCGTCTACTTTGTGATAGTACTTCGTATAAGCTCAAACCATTTCCTAATTATGGCCGAATCCTCACAGAGAGCCCGCTTGTACTCATACTTACGGTTAAGTCTTCTTGTTTTAAGCTCTGGGCAACGTTTAGTGAAGTTTGAAGCCCAGTTCTTGCCTACTTTGCCTCCGACACGCTTAAAAAGCAGTTGATTGGCCATATTTTCAACATTAACTAGTCCAGGCGAAAATCCTCGCGAATCCAAGTCAAGGATGTGCTGAACGATAACCAATCCCTCGTTAGGCGTGAGTTTTAAACTATTGGGTGTGGAATCGCGTCGCGAAAGTATCCATCTTTGGCCTTTACCTGGGAGAAAGAGACAAACAGAAGTCTGAGATTGCTGTTGGCGTGTTGAAGAATCCAGTAGATGCCACACCAGATTTTACAATGACTGAACTTGACGTAATTGCCAAATAATCGAATATGATAGTTAACCACCACAACATTAGAAGGCAAGCCCGCAAACCAAAACAAAGCACACAATGCAAGCCGCCAAGCGAAGTGACATTTTGGGTCACAATGTTCCTTGGAACAACAGCTTTAGTTTCGTCAGCTGGCTTAACAATAGGAGATGCCATTCGGGGCAACTGGAAATGTTAAATAACCAGGAATGTTCTGATGCCGGGAGTATTTGTTGAAATTCCAGTTCAGTGACTATCTGGCTGCTCCAACTTGGTCTTGGTTTTATAGTCCTCGATATCGGTTGCTGGGTCAGCGAGTAAGGGATCTCAGTCACGCAACGCAGGTTTTACAGCGAATAATAGCTGGACATGGACGAGGAAGTTCGGAGAAGCAGAACCGACACGACGGCGCGTCTCCGACCATCGCCGTCATGAGCTTTCACGTTGAACTATCTCTGTCTTAAATAGCGCAGTAGTGCTGGGAGAGGCACGCTTGCTTGCAATTGCCTGTCGGACCCTCTAAGGCTTATGTTCTTTACGCCGGAATGTGAGATTGCTCAAGTGTTCGTCGGACCGCAAGCGAAGTCTGAATGGCATAATATTAGCATCAATGAAGAAGCAACACACAAGTTAGCGTCATCGTACATTATGGCAAGCGGTATTATCAGTTCCAAGATATTAATCAAGGTTAAGCAGATGAGGAAGAGAGACCCAAACTGTACGAAGATGGAAGCAATGTTGCGTTCCTATTATTATACACGTATATAAACTGAGGGTTTTTCCCGACCATCGATTGATAAAAAGAAAAAGTAATCAAGAAGGCAGTAGAGATTCTAAATAAATACTTTTTACAATCATTTTCTGCATATGATGACTACATTCGCTGCCTAGCTTGACCGCTGATAGTACAACTCCGCCTCCCTCCAAAGCAGGCATATACTGTTTTATACTAATTCGTTGAATTCGATACCATAATTTCTAAACGTCATGCACGCCACCTATACGTTGTGCTTAGCCACAACCAAGGTAATTACTGATTACTGAGCAAAAATACTATACAACTACAAATAAGTCGTCCACTGGATACATAAATTAATTTATAGGTGAATTGTTTGGACATTTCTTTCGATGTTCTGCTCTTTCCTTGGTTAGAAACGCTACAAACTCGATATAGCCGTTTGGTTTCAGTCAGTATGATTATCCTCCTGATAAATATCTACTAATTATTATAATTCAACAATGCAGTCTAAGTTATTCTTAAAATTTATAAAACATTAAAAAGCAAAAATGGCACCGGACTCTTAATATGACAATCCTCAATTTTTGGTCATAAGATCGGACCGGCTAGGTGTGCATGAAGCTTCTTAAGCAATTCTTCAGCAATATTTGCAGTTTCTTTGCTTTGCCTGAGCCTTCTCACACTGTTCTACTGTGTGGTTTATAAGACCACAATATTGACGGGAAGGTTTGCGACGATTGTGACCTCTGTAGTATTTCCTTTCCACATGCAGTGCACTGGAGATTCATTGTAGATCATCTCGAGGATTAGGTGTTCTTTTGAGTGACGTCTGACCCAATAGTCTTCCTTTGGCAAAATATGCACAACGGCTAATACACAACGGCTACCATCTACATTCTTACATTGTTTCCTTCCGTGCTTCCTAGCTCAGTTTATTTAGGGTCCAGTTGATTATCGCAGGATCACAAGCCCAACAAGGGATAGGCGAAAGCAGAGCAGCTCAACAACGGAACAAGCGATGGGAAACGATAGGAGTTAAGATATGGAAAGTGTTGCAGAAAAATTAGGAGAAACATTGGGACCGTACCCGCTATCCTGCTTTGGGACTAGCGTAAGTACCCATCCGTACTTGACCAGCGTGGGTGGTACTAGTTTGTCACAGCCACATCCAAGCCACACGTGATAGCCACTTGCTAAATTGAAATTCGAAACTATCGCTAATTGACAAATCCGAAGACATCTCCTCCGCACCATCTTAACTCATTCCGCAACACACTTGAGTCAGAATGCACTAAGGCAACATTCCCGCCCACATTTCTGCAAATTCTAGTTCGTCTATATCTTCTTCAATGCCCATGTCGGCTATGTCGTTCTCATCTTCGTCGCTATTGCCGCTATTCTTATCGCTCACGTAACCGTCATCCTGATATTTGCCACACTCGCCCGCCTGGCTCCCGTCTCCTCCGCAAATATTCTGCACCGGCAAAGATCCCTCTAACGTTTCGTTAGCCATTCCTGACTGACGTGCTTTCAATACTTTCGGACAAGTGCGTTTGTTATGTCCAGTTCGTTTGCACACCTTGCACCTTGCATCGTCGAACGTTCTCAGCTCGGTCAGCTGCTTTTCGCACAATCTCAGCTGATGTGAGAAGTCTCCTTGTACCCTAGGGCGACCATTTCGTGGCAGTGTGATGGGAGGATCCTTCAACTTTCCAAGTGAGACGGGGTCAAGATATGCTGTGGCCAGATAGGTGGACATTGGGCTGTTCGACTAACCATCGAGGATGGATTTCCTTTACATCGATGGGTACGCCTAGTTGAATGTGGTGGCAGCAAGGGAGGAGATATCGGTTGTAGATATCGCAATTGCAGCTTTCTGAGGTTCCTGGGTCTTCCTGATCATGCAGCTTTTTCATCACTTCAGCATGAATGAGGTCAAGTGCTGACCGCGAAATCTTAGTGGCTAATGCTGCAGTCTCTACCTGGTCCTTAGCAGCGGTCTTCACAATGACATTCTCATTTGCCCCAATGATGCTGTTTATTTGAGCCTGGAGGAGTCCTTGTTGATTAATCTTTCTGCCAGCCGTAAACAGTGTGCCAGATGATGACGTGAGGACTCCTTTCAGCGCGGCGTGACTTCCCTCAACTCTCGATGTAGTGGTGATACCAAAGTTGACACGTTTGCTGACGAAAAGTTCGACCCAGCGTTCGCGCTGTCCCCACCACTGTGTTTTGAAGTAATTAACAGCCTGTGGAGGGAAATCCGCTTCAATTTGCTCTAATTTCGCTCGCATATGTTCCGCACTGTCGTAGGTCACAAGTTGCTTGACTGACGCCATGAAATTCTCGAACTCCGTCATGCTGTTGAACATTGCTCGACAGTTCTTGACGATATTTTGTTGGATATGCCAGCGGCAGAGTTGATTGAACGTCTGCGGAAAAACTTCTGCCAAAGAATTCATCAGAGTCTTGTCTGCGTCAGTTATGACGACATTAGGTTCTACATCTGGGAACACAATCTCCTCTAAGGTTGGCCTATTAACTCAATGATGGATGCTGTGATCATTGTTGCACTCACTTAGCTGCTCAAGCACCCATCTATAGGAGTGCGTCTGTTCGTTAGCACTGTTGTCCACGGCCACTATGTTGACCAGTGGGAGACGGAAACGATTGGTCTTGTAAGTTGCGTCAATTAACAGCAGCTGACCATAGACGCGAGCTTTCGCAACATCGTCAGGATGACAGATAAAGAGCGACTCGAGTGTATTGTCTGGTGCAATTTTAACTCGATACACCATACCGTCTTTGCGCAAAGACTCAAGGTATTTGGCGCAAGAAGTTCCCGTTTCCTCATAGTGATCGTACGTGCGGTTGTACATATCTCTGGCCAGGATGTGTGTCCCATATGTGACGTTAACCATTCCCGCGACCTGCGTGAGTGTTGCGGAGGAGTCTCTCGCGAGGGCGAACATCGCCTGCTTTGCCTCTTCGCTCAAAGATCTGTTTTCTGGATATGCATAAGGATTAACTCCTTCGAGCTGGTGGCCTAGATGCTCATTGATTAATTCAGTGGTCACCCAGTTATCATCAAGCTGTTTCTTGAAGCGCACCCTCCAAGGG
>JAJLTN010000286.1:0-55653 GCA_030568215.1 Lipomyces kockii
GGGGGGGGGGCCTTGCCAGATTTGCGAGTCTGGTCCGCCTTGCCAAAAATCTGGGCATTACGTAAGCACGATTTTTTGCGAATGTACGAGTCTGGTCGCGCCAAATTGTCTACGGGAAGTCACCCATTATTCGCCGAATATTCGTTATTCGCATTTTTATTCGAAACCCCTGAACCCTAAAACGCTGAAACCTATTCGCATTAGTAAGCAAGATATTTTCAATTATTCGTATTCGAATTACGAATATTCGTACGACTACGAATATATTCGTTATTCGTGAACACCCCTAGACTCATAGGAACCTGTAGTTTATGTGTGTCTGTTTAGTGTGCGTTAATATAGTCATATATTTCAACAACAGTTGTCAGTACTAGAGGACGGCACTACTGAGCAACGCAATCAATATACTTGCTCAGCTCATTTGGAAGAGGTGTGGCTTTAGGTTTTGGCATCGAAGGACCGACTGGGATTATTCTGGGTATATTTTGTTCTCAACAACGAATGGAGCGTTTTTCATGCCAAAGCCACCTTACTTTCAGACCTTCGCTTGGAGATCGTACATTGGCCACCACTTTGCGACATACGTATCACAGGCCATATATGGATCGTCAGCTTTCTCCAACAGTACTGGAATTCATTCAAGCGCGCAACGCGTTGTCCACTCCTGCTGAGATATATCGCGATTTGCAAGCAGCACAGCCATTAGGGAGCTTCCAACCCCTCAACAAGTCTATTAAATATTGAGATTTGGTATCGCAGATGTCGCCACGATTTGCAAAGAGGCTTCGTCTTTTCTATTGCTCTTTAATCTCTTATGCAAAGTTGGCTGACAGGAGACAGGTACTGAATGGACTAGTCTACACTCACGACGAGCTGGGTATCAGGCATGGCAAACTGACCTGTGATAACATTTTATCACAGAGGAAAGAGTAGTCAAAATTTGTGAGAGAACCGGAGCGCACATAAATATCTTCTAGCAAACATTGGAGAAAGCATGATCCGCTCTGATCGTGAAATGATTGGTCTGGAGACATCCAGGATGTTTGTAATATTGCGTCTGATCTGCTAGATCCTGATGAGATGAGGGGGACTTCGTTGTCAAAACTATTGGCAGAAGACTTCTCCAAGGCGCCGCCAAATGCAACAGCCATGGGCCTCCTTCAAGTGAGTTGCACTATGGTCGTAATTGAGGATTCGATGCTAAGTCTTTCAATTGTAGCACCCCTTCCTTCGGTTCAGCCCAGGATCCTGGTGCTTAAAATTGCTGGCCATGAAGAATCTATATTGCTGCCCCCATCCAAAGATCAAGATTTCCTCATATCGAGTTTGAAACAAAGAGGAAGCTCAAAACCGATCCACGCAGTTGGAGCAAGACGATATGAATGACCCTGAAGAGGGCGTCGAAGAGTAGGGTGAATCTATATTGGTACATTTTCGCAGCGCGTGGAATTTCATTTCGCTTGGATGCGGGTTATATATTATCTATTCTCTACTATTTGTTATAGGTACAGATTGAGTCCTGATCCAATTATATGGGGCCCACTGTCGTTAGAGATATCCACGGATGGTACGATACATATTATTGGAAGCCCCAAGGATGGAGAATAAGTTTTTATGCTAGTGTACGAGTTCCATGAGTTCCATGCCAAATCTGCCCCGAGCCACTTCCACTCGTCCTTCCTGAGTCACCGGAAGCAGACCACAGACGAATCGCTGATGAAAAGCGGCTCCAAGACGGGAGTATTAAACTGACCAATCAGAGCCCATATACCGGCAGCAATTTGACCTCGTATTCATGGTCATTAATAGTGACCACATTGAGAGTACAAAAGGTGAATTTGTGAATGATTTCTGGTATATAAAACGAGTGCGAATGCCCATAGTTTAGTTAACAGAATGTCAGCGGGCAATGGCCCATAGTGAATCCTGTGGGCGAAACACTGGCAGCAGTTTATTGTCTAGCTAGCTATTGACACTCCTAACCTCTTCCAATTCCATTTCACTCCAACCCGCCTTCTCCAAAATCTTACAGATCATTTCCGTCTTAGCAAACGAATATCCCCCAATATTGTCCCATTCTCTTTCCGCTAACTCTCTCTTCAACGCCCCGTATTCCCGCCTCAAGCCGTCATCAACTGTCAACATCCTCTTCAGATCTAGGTGGTTTCTCAAAGCTGCACATCCTTCAATCATCAGGTAGGTATTCCTTCTCATCTCCCCATTCTCGGAGGCTCCGAAAGCAGCGTCTTTGGCACCATATCCAGGCTGTCGGAAGGCAAAACGGCCTGGCACATTCATCTCTCCACAGTCGAAATATCCAGCTCTTACGAGGGCGGCTCGCGCTGAAGGGAGAGAGGCGGGGGAAATGATTATGTCAATATCCAGGACGGGTTTCGCCGGGAGCCCTGGGATGGAGGTGCTTCCTATGTGTTCGATGGAATGGAACGCAATGCCTGATAAGATGGCACCAAGTAAGGCTTTTTGGGTCGCAAACTGTGTTGCCCATGTGGGGTCATGTGGGAAGATTGTCACTTTCATGATGAGTATAGTGCAGAAGCGTTTGAGTTTCCGTGTCTTTGAGTTCGAAGGACTCAAGAGCAGGTGTATTTGGATATTAGAGGGATTTAGCAAGTCTTTTTTTTTCGTATCTCATACGGCGTCTCCTGCCTAATTCGGAACCCCAACCCTCAAATAGTTGGCGTTATGAAATATCAAATTTCGACATTTAGCAAATGTAAATTTTTGCCAAATTTTAGAGTTTTGCAAGCCAAGGTAACTTCCAGGGAGCAACGCGTAAACAATCGTAAAACGAAAATACGGACGCGACACCCGAACAATTTGCCGACAAATTCAGTGCACCATGTTGACCAACTATCTTCTAGCCAGGCGTCGTCAAGTGCAACTTCTTGCGGTAGCAATTAAGTGATATCGCGTTCTCACATTGCTTCCAGCATTTGCGAATCTGTTAGGACATACAGCTACTAATTTCCGTGGGATGTCTTGAATGTGGGTCCCATTGGACCTGCAGAGATGTACGATGCATGCCACCAAGTAATGAAGACCGACGTATAAGGTTCAGAATGGGAACCAGATTACAATAAACGTTGTCTATTGCATTTCTGCCAGGTTACATTATAGGCAGCATGGGTTAGGGTACTGGGACAAAAATAGCGCCTCTTTACGTAATCCGAGAAGTGGTTAAACTACTGCCAGAAGACACAAAAAGCTCATATATCCTTCTGTGGCGTCTAACCCTTTCAACGCTAAAATCGAGCAAATATGGAGAGTGTTGAACCCCGAGACGTTCGGCCGCGCCAAACTTTGAGGTCTAAGTCTGGCAACATGAATCGAAGTAAGGTTAAGGCGTGTAACCGTTGTCGTCAATACAAGGTGATTCAAGAAACCATACACAGAAGCGACCCGCCATAATGAGGACACTGCTGATTCGAAGTAGGTTCGCTGTGATTCAGCTATAATGTTTCCTGATACATGCTCAAGATGCAAAAAGAAGGGACTGGACTGCAATATGGACTCTGCGTTTAAGCCAACTCCAAGTAGGCAGTACGTGAACAGACTCCTATCAAGAAAGAAGGCATGGCTAACACATCATATCAACAGTTTATTAGAAGAGGTGACGTCTCAGTTGACAAGTATTCAGCAAACTCTGCAGCAGCGTGACACATCTATCTATGTCATTAAAGAGCATGTCTCCCAAGGTAGCAGCTTTGCTCGACCCAATGTCGATTCAATGAACAAGGGAGCTCGGGAAATGATGTTTACGGCAAACCATTTCACCACTGATGGAAATTCTGTCCTAGAACGACAAGAACTGGGAGGAATCGTACTTGAAAGCAGTACCATCTCTGATTTAGTCGAGCAGTAAGTTCTTTATAGTCACTGCCGCTTCATACGCTTTCATGCTCTGACACTCTCAGTTTTCGCGCAAATCATTGGAGGTATTTTCCAATCCTTGACGAAGATTTTTCTGCAACTACACTACTCCAGGCATCTCCGTTATTATTTTGGACAGTTGTATCCATTTCGTCACGATACCATGTCTCGCATTCTCACCTATATAAGACGCTGGCTGAGCCGTACACTAAGTTGTTGTCAGAAGCTTTGGTCACGTCGTTTCGATCTGTACATGCAATACAAGCTGTGCTCTATCACTGCCTGTGGCCATTGCCAGTAAATGCACAAGATGACGATCCAAGCTGGACACAATGCGGCCTTGCTGTAAACGCCGCGCAGCAGTTGGGACTGCATAAGCCTGGGTTTGAGGAAGAATATGTCAAAAAATACAGCAACGCCAAGGTAATTACGCCGGCAGAGAAAAATGTGCGATTAAAAACATGGATGGGTTGCGTATATGTTAGCACGAGGTAACGAATTTGCAACTTCAGGCAAGTCACCAACGCTAACTACCATACAGTTTGAGCATGACATTGGAGTTTCCGGTTCACATTCCTGCAGCATCATATTTGGCCAACTTAGGTCACGACAATGACTGCCCTGCAGAATTTACCGTACTAGTGTCAATTCAGAGTCAGAATGCAAAAGTTGTTCAAGCTTTGGACGGTCCAGTTGATCCCTTAACTCGTAACTCGTTGATAACAATATTTGACAGGGATCTTGATGCCATAAGGCTGACCTCTCAAGACGTTTGGACGCTAGAGCTCGAAATCATACTATTGGGAGCTAAGTTATTTTTGTACTCGCTTTCGTTGCCTCAAGTTGTTTACTCTTCATTGAATGAGTGTGGCATTTGGAGTACGAGGCCAGATGACTTGGTTATCTTATCATCTGCCTTCCGTACTGCTTGTCGTTTGATCGATCTTTTCTCACAAGCGGAGTCAGAATCCGGAAATAACATACCCGGCGTTACTGCGTCTAGACGACAGATCTGCTATCCGAAACAATATTTCGTGCTTCTATTGTATGCTTCACTGTTTCTTCTTAGGCTTCTAGCAGTCACTTCTCAGGTAGCTGCTTTCGATGTCGGACACGCTCAACATCAAGTCCAAGCTGCTATGAATGTCTTTAATCGTTACTCTCGCGAAAATCTGGATGAACACCACGAAGCGGCTAAACTGGTTGAACTTCTCGCTCGAATAGAACCGTCGTTCTACATTCAAGATCCCGAGATCACGAGAGTCGAGGTCAAGACTAGGTTTGCAGCATCCCTTCTCCACGATTCGATGATGGTTGCACGTATGCGACGCCGTGCTTCTAAGCAGTCAGACAGGTCATCTAATCCGAGAGAGACTTGTTTCACCATGAACACAGCTGCAACAAACCCAGAAGCAGAACCGCTGGAGCCGGTCAAGATGACAGATGATCTAATAAATTTGCCAACCGTTGAATCTAATGTTCCATGGGGAGTTTGGGACGACTCTCTTTTTGACTCTTTTTTCGAATCTATTCTTTGATATTGATGACTCTTGTTTACGTGTTTAACCGACAGTTCATCATTCTGACGATTGCTTAGAAAGAGTCGTTGCGTTTCCGGAATAACTTATGTCAAGACGGAATTTGAGTATTTCGTTGGCGATAAAGACGTCAGCTTCCACTGTCAGCTCGCGGCTTTGTAAAATGCATTTACTGCCAGGCAAAGGTCAACGAGGCTAGAAACTGGTGCGCTTGTATTAATCAAATGACCAATATCGAGCTGCAGTTTGGAGGCGGCTGGAAATAGGACGATCAACGGTTTGAGTTACATTTAGCTGTGATAACAGTGGCAGCTTATCGCTCGCAGGTTCTGCTCTTTGTTCTTAGAGAATCCCATTGAGATGATTAAGATCTTCAGTTGTCAAATTTTAATCGCAACATAAGGTATAGATGTGTGTCTATGTACACTACATCACAAACAATGTGTTCAAAATAGTTCAAGTACGTTTGTTGTATTACAGCAGGAATTGTGGAGCATCCGTCCTATACAATTTGGACAACAATAATCTTGGATGGACCGTACTTGTAACTATACTCACGTTCCGGGTTGCTATTTATTTATCAGCACATTTTGTGTACAACGAACAAAATACGCAAGATGCGAGGGTTAACAAGACTTGGCCACGTTAGTAGACCGTCGAAGGTCAAGGGGTTAGCTCCATACATTTTGGGCCAATTGCATGTAGGTAGCACGCGGCTCCCCTTCAGCGTTCCTGACAAACTTGATTCCATCGCATGTTTGGAGATCCAGTAGAATGTAATCCAGTCATCGTTAGAAACATAACCATAACCAAATTAATGTTCCCGTTATGGATAGCCAAGTTCCGTCGGACATATACGCGGTAATGCTCCAGCAACTAGACTACTGGCAGCAGGATCAAAAAATAAACTGATGGGGGTCCCTGTGAATTTCGCCTGGGCAGTAATCCCAAGTCCTTAAACTCACAATGCAAGAACGTAAAATATCTGTCTTTCATATTACGTCAGGTAGCTATGTGGGTCGATAGCTATTGCGAGAAATCATCAGCAGCAGCTTAATACTGGCCCCTTGCGTCGCAATCACAAGCAAGTTAAAATATGCAAGACGAAGTTAAAAATGACGCGGTAAGAATTCGATACAACAGAAGTGGGCATACCACTCAATCCTTTGGCAAGCCCGAAGAATCAAGGAAGTCAATAAATCTCATCTCTGCGGTCCATCGCGTGGCCCCGGCGAGGTCTTCCCACAGGAGACCGCCGCGCAAAGGAACATTGCTATCTTGCATTTTACTGGCGATCCACGCATCTTCTGGGAAAAAATCACTTATCTTAAACCCAATTGTCTTTGGAAGACGGTTGCGGCGTCCATCTCTAACAAGTCACTAATTAACATGAATGTCAGCACTGAGGCTCCATAAAGTAGCGCTTCTGATATAGCTCACCTTTTTGGCAGGTTGAGTCGCGTCCGCCCGCCAGACTTCAACTAATACCTCGTCCAGTTTTCCAGCCCACATGTGACTGCGGTATTCAATTGGATCATAATTGCCTTGCTCCAAGTTGTATTTGATGGCTTCAAGCGCATGTTGCTGCATTTTGTTAACTTCCGCAACAAGAAGTTTAATATTCTCATATGCAGTGCGAGGATTCCTGAAACGTGGCCATTGTCGTGAATTCTGCGCCGTTCGTTGGGCTTGTGAATAGAAAGATATTCGTTAACGTTTGACTTGATGATCTCTCTGAATACGGCAGCTGTGCGGACATGGAGGGCGCTTTGGGTAGTTACCACGGTGGCTATCTGCATTAAAGCATTGTATGATAAGCTTGGGTACCTACTATGTTTAGCTTTTGTCAATTATTACAAACGCAAATACCTCTTTTTTCTCTGAAATATTATTATCTGATTTAAACTTCGACCAACTTTCCTCTATTTGCAAATACTGAGAATAAGGCATGGGAATATCTAATCGCTGTTCTGGTGGATTATGCGTCAAAAGGGAAAGTGCTTTGTCATAGTCCTCATCATTAGCTGGAATTCTATGCGTAGGCCTAATAGCTGGCATCCTGCCCGTGTTGAAACATCTCAGTCCGCAGGTACTCGGTGAATTCCGAGGGACTACTTCAAGGGTTTTCGGTTCGTCTGACCAGTCCATGTCGTCGGATTCAGGACAGCTTGGCTTGATTGTTAAATTCGCCTGAGATCTGCCAAGAGTACTGACGCATTCCACAAGCTATTGGATCTATATTTCAAGCGAAACGCTTGCATTATTGTAGTACAATGTGAAATGGAATCACAACTTTCTAACGAGAAGTGGGAGAGTAGGAAATGGGTATGACGCAAGTGATAGGATTGATGCTGCATTGGATTAGGGTTCCTCTGGTCCGGTACTGTCCCAAACCGAGCGATTGTATGATAGCAAAATACTTGAATTCAGGGAAAGGTTCACGGATGATTTGTGTCGAGAGTATATTTTACTCTTCGTAATTATATGGACGAAAATTAGAATAACGTGACCTCTTCACAACGGCTGAAATACTATATTTTCTTCGGTTTCGTACAAAATCTCACCCCGTGATTTAGCTACTCAGCTGACGACTATTGCCGCTCGGATACCTCCTTCTGTGATATTTTCACTATAGAAGCTGAATTTACTTATGATCTAGATGTGGAAGCTGATGTGATACGGGCGGCTCATATTTACCTCATACATCCTGTGAATGCTGCAAGTCGGAAGCGAGCGAAGGGCGTATTACCGGCTAGATATTTGTTGGACCTACAATTAACGTTGGTGTGCGATTCGGGGGTTGAAATGCGATTTCGGACCGAGCCGCACCGGAGCCGCGCCGGAGCCGCACCGAAGTCTGACAGCGAAATCTACGCGGTGTCCTCTCACATCGCGCTGTTGATCTGCGATCGTCATTATTGTGCCGTAACAGAGGAGCAAAAACCCCTCACGCCCTGGTTTGATTTTTACTGTGTACTGCCTCATTCCCCCCCGGCTGACTATCGCGAATAACTGGACTGCGGAGAAAGCTCTGCTGTGTGTGCGCGCAGAACAAGTTGTGCTGTTCAAAGTTGAACCAAGACCAGATACTAAAACTTAGCAAAGATCAACGTGTCTGGAATGCTTCTCAAATTTACGCAAGAGCAAGATGCGGAGGAGCTTACGTCATGTGTTAGGTGATGCGCTAAATTGGCTCGCCATCTTTGCGGCTCAGCCTTCATAAAAGCTTCGTTGAAATTGCACTAACGGAATCCGTTGCCACGTCGTATATTAGATGACTAAATATAGTAAAATTATTGAGTACGCTGCGGTGTTTTGAGTTTTTTACTAGTAACTTATCAATTAACCGGGGTGGGGTGGAGGATATTGGTAACGCAATTCAGATCTTACAGGCAGCTGATAAGAGTACATTAATTAGGGTTGACGATGTCATACTCCTTCTGGCAGATGGCACATGGCAATACTTACTACTCTCAATTTATATCTGAACTCTGCTGGGCTTTTAATGGTCTATATGCTACGGTGAAGATGGAATGTTTTATTGCGTGATTCCTCACGCATGATTAATCAGATTCTTTGGCAATGATCGTCATGCCAATCATGCACAGGCGAGTGCTGAAAGCCTTTATTCGGAATCTAGAAGCAAATAAGCTAAAAATTGGCACATTCCTGCTGGTGGTTTTCGTTCTGCTATTCTCGCGGTCTTCCGCGAATCGTGAGGAACAGTTTAGAGCCCAGTATCCAAGGTTGTGGCAGACCGTATTTGACCGGCGTGGCCAAGGTGGCCGTAAGTAGCTCTCCAGCCATTGATATCACTCTGCAAGGTTAATAATCTGACATTTGGTTGGTGAAGGATGGTATATTCCGCCCGTATGGCTGACAACCACGGCTGAGCTCCCGGAGAGTCTGACTTTCAATCCAAGGACAACGCTGGAGGCGGCAGAACTAGCTTTCTACCTTGCTAGATCGCAATCTCTCAACATTAATGGCTCTTCTATTCCTCTGATTGTACATCAGACCGTCGCTTCGACGGATCCCCATGTGTGGACCGCCAACGTCCAGGACTACGTCGAGTCGTGGCTGGCAATCTGCCAAAAACAGAGCCTCGAAATGGCTTACATCTTGTGGGACGATCGCGGCGTCAATGACATGATGACGAGATACGAAGAAAAATATTTGGATTGTTACAATTCAATGCCGCTGCCTGTGGAAAAAGTTGATATATTCCGTGTCGCAGTGCTGCGATGGTTCGGTGGTGTGGTATGTCGAAGTTATGTTTTCACTTTGGTTGTTGGACGCGGTTGCTGACTTGCTATGTCATAGTACAGTGATATAGATACAAAACCGCTGCGGCATCCTGCTACATGGATCGAGCTGTCGGACATGGAGCCGTGGGAAGACAAATTCGAAAAGCGCAACTACTCGCTTTCCAAGCCGTCAGAAATTATGTACCCGGCGCCTAAGGATGCACTACCACTCTACTCAAAGTTATACGAACTTTCTAGCCCTAAAGTCGCTTCCTATCCAAGCTCTCATGTTGGCGCAGTAGTTGGTATAGAGACCGACCTCCCGAAGGACCGCGATGACTACTGGCGCGCAGGATTCGGGTTCCCACTGCAAATCACGCAATGGACCGTAGCTTTAACACCACATCACCCGATTGCTGACAAGTATTTATCTTCTGTACAAGAGGAGACAAAAAGGCTGACAAAAGCCGGACTTTTACAAAATGCATACGCTGTAGATTTGACCGGACCAGTGCAATTTACGAGAGTAATCAAAACCTTGCTGGAGACTGCGGCAGGGTTAAGGTGGGAAGCCCTGAGTGGGATGCAAGACGGCGGAAGGAGCAAGACACTGCTGGACATTCTGGTCTTACCCATTACTGGATTCAGGTGAGCAACGACATTAGTCGAGACAGGTTTCAATATTGACAATCTTCCCTGTTAGTCCTGGACGTAAGGCGTGGCCCATTATGGGATCAAAGTCTACAAGCGATCATTCTGCCCGAATATACCATGCCTTTCAAGGCTCGTGGCGAGGAGGACTCGATTTGAAAGTTGAATTTGGCAAAATTTGCCGGTCAGTCTTTGGGCGGTGTCGGACATGGAGCAAATCTCCCGTATATCATACTCGCAAAATGCCAGAATAGGTCCCCGTCAGCTGGCTGATGGTTCCTTGAGCTTGTCACGATTCGATTTGAGAAATATTAGCAATCAATTTTGAAAGAACTCATGATCCAAGCCGCTCTGGTTTTTCGTCTCCAGAAACTCTTGTTAGTTGCCTGCGTCACAGCCGAAATTGGTTCTCTACCAAACAATAGCCTCGGATACCGTTCTCAAACAAAACATATACCCCCAACTAACAATAGGGCTGGACACGATATCGTCTATGCGGCGATATCGCCATCATGCTCGAGAATAAATTTGGCTTTGTCGATGGGTTGCACTTGCCGGTCGAAGCATCAGGCGATGTGGAAACACAGAATGCGTACTACAATGGATGGGTTGCATGCTCATTTCACGTCGAACGTGTTTGTGTTCTCGCCTGTGGGCACCATCCTTTTGCGATATGCAGCCGTCTCCCATGAGCTTTTCCAGAAGCTGCTTCATGATATGAGACTGGCGATGGCTACTGGCTCACCGCGGATTCGGCATTCGCCACGAGCAATGGCCTGCGAAACAAGATCAAAAACCCCTTGAAATCTAACTTGGCGGCCTGGCCAGAGGATCACATAGAAATGGCCACTTTAGCCAGGACAAACAGGCAATTGCCCTTGTCTGGCAGGCAGGCTGCAGAGTGGGGCATGAGGGCTTTTCATCAGGGGTCTTTTGGTAGACTCAAAGTTCCCCTCCCAGCTGATGACAGCAGATACCGGCGCATCATTCTAGAGGCATGCTGTCGGATTCATCAGCTTCGAGTTCGTTTGCTGGGTATCTCAGAGATTCAGTCGAAATACGAACCCCGTATGGAAAGAATCCGACGAAACAACGTATGAAAATTTTGGAAACAATGTTCTTCGAAGATATAGTGAGGTATGACCGTGTGGGTCAATTTTATAATAGAATGTAAATATACGAAATAAGTAAACACAAATGTACAAACACCAAACGGCTACTTTTCACGTAAGATCTCCAGCATCATGACCTTTTGCAGAGCTCGGTCTCTCCCAGCTACGAGATCCCCCGCTCGCGCTGGCTGGTATATCTGAGTTCATCCAGCTTTTGGCGAAGATCTTTACATTCGTCCCGAGACTCGCGTAGAGACTGTCGCAGATCTTCCATCCGAGACTGGTAGAGCGCGAGAAGGTCGTTTTTTTTTCGTTCGTGTTCCTCCCGCCTCTCGACATCCAAGAACGAAACAAGGGATTCAGTGACGTCGGGTCTATTCCTCTTCTTGGACGCAGACACTTCGTTGGCGTTGGCCGACTGGGTGCGCGGAGCTACCGACTCGACTCTCGGAGAGTCGGAGCGGTGACGCGAACCAGCGCCAGAGCTGCGACGAGAGCCGATATCTTCTTGTCCGTCGTCTCCGTCTTCTTGTCTTTCGTCTCCGGCGCCGCCCACGACGTCGCCTGCTTCCACCCGTTCCTCCTTGAGGTCGAGGACGTCCTCGTCCCCATTTCCAAGGACTCAGTGAGCATTCGATTAAACTCCTTAGCCCGCTTTATATCCGCCGGACAGGTCGGGTCGCCAGTGGGCTTCGGAAAGTTGACCAATTGGTTAAACTTCCGACGAATGCGCAACATCACGGGAAGCTCTGCTGTTCTGCACTCCTCGTAGCTTAACAAGATTAGCGTCAAGGACGCATGCAGAACCAAAGATTAACTTACAGATCCACCACTTGCTCCCACTTGCCGGACCTGTATGTAGAGAACACTTTATGGATCTGCGTGAGCCGCAGCCAGTCTTGGGTGGTGAATGCTGGTAGCGGTTTGGAACCAATCTGTTGTTTATCTGTTGCCTGGCAGACAAGCCATCGTTGAGCATACGGAAGGTTGAACTCCAGCGCGTATCGACAGCATATTCGATACATCCGTCCGAGAGTACAGACCTCATTCCAAATATATTGCTTGAAAGGATCGAGGTGTCAGGAACGTACACCTGAGTGTATCGTACCGGCTATGGCTATTGACGGGCTCCTGCCTGCGTGGTTGCAGAGGCTCGGACGGGGGCAGGAATGCACATGAGAACACGCTGGTCCCCCGCCGAGTCCTCATAGTTAATATTCTAAATATATTGTTATAAGCTATCCAGCTAGCGTAACGTATATTGCAACTCCGAGTCTGATCTTGAGACCCTCGACGACCCGCACATTCGAGGAGTTCACTCTTACCGTTTCCAAGCGAGAGCCACATATCAGTCTCGCAATACCAATATACTATACAAAATTCTGACAACAAATAATTATACATGGTTGTACTAGAATGTCGGCCAATCTAGCCGACAACCAGCTTCTGCACGGCCCTGTCTCGCCTGCCCGAACTGCGGAGCCAGCAGAGCAGCCAACAATCAAGCAAGCCTAAGATAATGCAGTCATATATCAGATCGAAGCTCTATTCTGCTCCTCGACGAAACCCAGCACTATCTTTAAGCGGTTCTTTATATTGCCTGTCCCTTGCAATTCGCCGAACCCGTGCCCAGCTGCAAATATCCGCGCTGCTCTGGCGGGCAGCCGATCAATATCAGCTACTGATTTCAAGGCGCTATGAAGCTAAACTCCATAAGTACAAGGTCGATAGCATGTCTTTGAAATATTTCGCTTACTCTGGAAGATGATCTCACGCCATCCAGAAATGAAATACTTCTACTCCGGGCCGTTTGTTTCTCGACCGGTCACGGTTAAGTTCCTGAAACGAAAATTAGTACCATGTCGCCAACAAGAAAGAAATCCAGTTGCGTGCTATACATACGATTGCTTGCTTCCTCAAAGTCTGCACTTGATGCCTCAAAGTCTGCACCATTGAATCCTTTCCTGCCACAGAATTTTGCGCCAGTACGTTTGTAGTCTCCACCTGGCGGATCATCTGTTCTTCTATGCGGTCAATCTTACCGGCAATCCGTTGATCCATTGTCGTAATCCGTTGATCCATGCGATCGATTTTATCATTCAGGTCACGGAAATATTGTCTGAATCCTCGTACTGCATCCTGAACCCTAACACCCTGAACCCTAAACCCTGAACACATACTTTATTGTCGTGTAGATTCAATGATGAGGAACATGGGATTAAAAATCATGTTACACCCGGTCTTATCGAAAAAACTCAGAATAAAACAGCAAGAGAAGAACTTAACCGAGTTTGAAGCAGTTCAACTATCTGTACTTCGTATTTACTTCACAGGTCTGCAAAAAGGAATACCTAAATAAAATTCTAGTATCCACATTGCTAGCTAGATAAAGCGGGTGAGACATTCGAGACACAGAGACACTCACGTCAGACTCCAAACGAGGGAGGCATGTAAAGTGGCCATCATTATTGAGAGATGACGATGTAAAGAACAAATGCATTGAGTTTTTCAGGACGACTCGTCGACTCCGCTGAATAGTAGGTCAGCAGTCAGGTTGAAGGAATATTATGAGAATGTTATATTCCCAAGGAGTACTGGACAATTGGGTAGACCAACCATTGGATTAATTAACAACACGTTGAGTAGGCGAAGTCGATTCTGTGAGAACGCTGAGGGCGCTTGAATAACTCAACTGAGTTATTCGTATTCGACTCTTCGATTTTGTTCGTTACGAATAAACGAAAATCCTGCGAATACGCATAACGAATACGAATAAGGAAAATTCTATATTTGTCTACCTCTACAAGCCATAGGGGCAAAATTGTCACTCGGGAGACTCTTACGAAATCTCCTTCTACGCATCTCAAGGTATATCAAGTGATCGAAGTCAGCAAGCCACTTTATGAAATGAAGCTCGATGCGATGAAGAATTTCGATGAAGCATTTCGACAATCGTAAACTCCTGTTATTAAGGAATACGAGACTGCAGCCTTTGACATCTTAGGAAGGTGATCCAGGATCCTGACAGTAACCTTCCCTTGGTGAAAAACCCATACTATCAGTAAAATATGTAGGGATTCATCTCATGCTTGCGCGTCTTGCCTTGCCAAGTCTTCAGCCTTGCCGTTGTGCTGCTGCTTGCTGTGTATTTTGTGTGGAGGTGTGAGCGAAAGAGGGGAGCTTGGGTGGAGAGGTATAGTATATTCGGAAGAGGAGGTATTTCAAGGGGTTTCTGTATGGGTTGGTTGTTGCGACGGTGGCTATTCTTGCGAGTCGCGGAGTTGACCGCCTCCATGGCAGGTTGTGGAAGGATGAGGCATATTTTATGGTTCTTGATGGGCTATGGTTGCTATTGCTTCTATTGCTTCTATTTAGCTGATGATCTATCATCCTGGGTTGCTTTTCATGGCATGTGGGAGGTTGTGCAGGCAAGGCTGGATGAGAGTTGGAATTTTGGCCAGTGAGGATACGCAAGGAGAGAACAGACGAAGTGGAAGTGTGGAATATTTTTCAGGAAGATAATTGAGTGATGGCTATCAGTTTCTATTTCAGATTGAGGAGGGTATCTATTCCATATATAATTACATCTCTATATTAAATTTGAACAAAGAAGAGATTGAGCAAGGTGTTTTTTGTACATTGGCCTTCCGGGTATTTTATGCACCATATCAACCCCACCCCTGCGGGAACTCAAGACTTTCAAACCTCCTCTTTCGTCTCGCCCGCTTCCTTCTTCTCGTTTACTTGGGTTTTTTCTCATCTGCCTTGGTCCCCGCAGCAGGACCAGCAGGCTTCTTGCTCTTCTTAATATTCTTCCACTCCATCATGATCGACCCAATGATAGCAGCAGCCATCATCCCCGTAGCAATCACAAACGTCCGTGTCAGCGCATAATTGTATTTATCCAATACCTCCGGGAGGTACTGAGCCGGAACAGTCTTCTGGATATCCGTTGCGCCAGTATTGACGATTGCCATGGCACTCAATCCCGGTACATTCGCCAATCCCGAGACCAAAGAGTTGATGAATACGTTCTGGCCAACAGAGACAAATATCGCTCCTCCGAGTTGTTGCGAGAAGAACATCACTGCTGTGCCGATCGAGACATCTTCGCGGGACAAGACAGCTTGGGCTGCGAGACCTGTGATTTGCGCCGCCAAACCAAGTCCGAAACCGAAGAGGACTTGGTAGCCGATCCACATCGCATGTCCGGAATCTCGGTTCAAGGTCGTGATCATGCCAGCTCCAACACTCGCGATGACTGGACTTACGAGCATGGCAGGAACATAATACCCAACCCTGGCTGCGATCTGCCCACTTATGATACTAGCCACCACGAGCGACAAGACCATCGGGATCATTCGAATTCCAGATTCGAAAGCAGACGTGCCTTTCACGGCTTGAAACCAAATTGGGAGATAGTAAACGACGATCATCATTGATGAGGCCGTGCAGAATGTGAAGAATGCTCCCGCTGCGATACTGCGTTGGAAGAGGATGCGAGGAGGTAGTGTCCCGGAATCGCCTTTCACGATTTGAATTCCGGCAAAGACAACGATGAGGAGGGAGAAGAGAGCCAGCAGAAAGATGATGCGCCATGATGACCAAGCGTAGGTCGTTCCGCCCCATTGTAGAGCGAGGATGAGACAGATGATGCTGGGCAGGAAGCAGGATGTGCCTAAGGGATCGAGTTGAGCGAGTTGTTGGCGGAGAGTGAGGTTCATATCTTTTGCTCGCGGGAGTTTGAGGATGAGGAGAATGATGACGAATGCGACGGCGCCGATGGGAATGTTGATGTAGAAGCACCATCTCCAGGTCACTTTGTCTGTGAAAACTCCTCCGACGAGAGGGCCAATGACTGTTCAGGATTTCGGAGTCAGAAAGTAGTCTTCTGAAGATGTAAAAGAGCAGCGAAATTGTCTCGGGAGAAGCAAGGATAGGAGGAGCTCCTCCTCGCTAATCTGAAATCGTCCTCAAAGGGAAGAAATGAAGCCGAAAACACGAACCTGAGGCGACGCCGAAGGTTGCTCCAAAGAGTCCAGTGTAGATGGGTCGTTTGTGGAGCGGTACGGTGTGGAACATTGTCATCAGTCCTCCTGAGAAGATTCCTGCGGATCCTAGACCGGCAATGGAGCGGCCGACGATGAAGGCTACGGAGTTTGGAGCTGCGCCGCACAGCGCTGATCCTACTTCGAATATGAAGATGCAGGTGAGCAAGACCTGTGGAGGTTAGTGGAGGTTAGAGACCGCCATGGGGATGGAGAGAGAGACGCACCCATTTTGTGCTGTAGAACTTGTAAATTCTTCCAAAGATAAGTTGTGTTGAACAGTTGGTGAGCATGTAGGAACTACCGTACCAACCTACGTCACTCAGTGAGTGGAACTGATCTGTTATTTTGGGTACCGCGGTGGCCAAGATTGTTCGATCCTATGACTGCAGTTAGTTTTGTGTCAAATCCAAGATATGTTAAGATTGAGAAATTACCAAGGCGACGAGGAAAAGACTGAACCAAACAGCAGCCATAATCAGGGCTATGGCTAGGCCTTTGGGATATTGAGGTTCTTCATCCTCTGAAGTAGGTGCTTCATGAGGGACCTTTTCAACATCACTGCCATCAGTATCGCCGACAGCAGGGCGGTTTTCTGAACTCGAAGCCATTGTTGAGGAGGCGTATGCGTCTCACGGGAAAGGCGGTGTTGTCGATTCTGATGGGATCTCCTGGATCGAGAGGATTGAAGTAGGACTAGTTGCGCAAAACATAGCTGATGAAACACGGGAAGATATATAATTGTTGTCAACAAGAGCGGACAATTGAGTTCGGACATGGTTTCGGACAGTAATTGTTGGCTTGCTGGAGCTCGGAACCGTCTTCTAGAGTTGGAGCAGCGAACTAATCAAGGAGCGCGTTAAGCGGGCCAAAAGAGGCATAGTTCTGAGACGAAGGATGGGCTCGCCAATTTCAATCTTCCGAGCAACTTTCCGACACCTGTCCACTCAACCTCAACCACATTTTTTACATATTTCCGAAAGCTCTCTTCGCCTGCTATCGATTTCGATTCGTGGATTCTTATATTGATGCTTTGTAATCGTGTTTCCGAGATATCTGTCAAAAATCATTGCTTCAAAACAGGAATACCAACATTTCAGTGGCAAGTCACGTGGTCTCATCATAACGTGGATTTTATGAGCTACGTTGAAGTCGCGATAGTTCTCACGTATGTGTTTACACCCTCCACATAATGAGGCCATTATTCAAGAGTTAACTGATAGTCTTGTGTGTTCTTTTGGTAGAATTTCTTTCCCTGCAAATTTGCTAGGCGATGGCTATTTGGGAGCCAATAGTTCGGATAACGTGGTCAATATTTATTTATCTTCAGATGTCGAGTTATATCTGGTCTTATTGGAGCTGAAAACCACGACGGGCTCGTCCGGAACGAGTAATAAATATATGGAGAAACTCTGTTTTAACCTCCACTTCAAAAATGTCGAAACATATCGCATCATATCAAAAGAAACCAGTGGACAACTCGACCGATCATTTTACACTTACATCTTTCCAAATACACCACAACTATAAACCTCCATGAACGTTAGTCAAACTATCCTGTTTCAAGGCAACAAGTCCATCTGAACAGGACAAACACAAACAACAAGTAGAACGACTAAACCCGACGGGGACGATCAACTAAACAGATCGCTAACCATGGTTCTGCGCATATAATAATACGACTTCTGTGCCTTCCTCATCGTTTGGCTGTCGGCTGAACGCGCGCCCTGCCCATGCCTCCTCGTAGGGTCTCTTGTATCGCGCGACAAACTCGTCCAGAATTCGAATGAAACCATAAAGATCGCGTTGCATTCTTGGATTTGAGTGACACTCGGTCCCAGCAGCCCACTGCATAATCCGAAGAATCTCCAACGATCGTTCGTCGTTCTCCTCTTTTGCGTCAGGATCCTCAGTCGGCAGGAGCTGGAGGGATTCCAACTCTTCCAGGTAGTTGGACGACTGGACGACTGGCTCATCAGCGCAGCTACTCGATCCTTCTCCCTGACTTACGCTCCCGGTACCACTGACATCAAAGTCGTCGAATCGTATGAGTGGTAGCCGTACCTGGAACAAGTCTGGCGTGCATCTCGGTGAGGGCTTCACACTTACCACTGCTGTCAGGGCGTGGGAAAGATAAATACGAATACCAAGTGTTTGCACATATACCTAGAATTAAAGATGAACGAAGGACAGCTACAAACCCATTGACTCTTATCAGTGTGATAGATATTATTACGGTCTTCTATCACGCTATCATCAATAATGTCTGCACACTTTCGCCATAAGCTGACGAATTCCTCGTACAGACTTGGCTTCACACGTCCAGTTTCAACCTGGGCGATACAGGTGAATGCGAGAGCGAACCGGACCAGTGCAAATGATGTAACTAAGTACGTCAAGTCTTGGTTTGCTTTCGGGCGCACTGCTCTTGTCCCACACAACCCTTGGCAATAACGGGAGCGTAAGAAGATGGCGCTTAATCATGCCACGAAGGACTCGCGCCTGATCTGTACTACACTTTTTTGTCTGTCACTTTGAAAGTATCCATTGAGACTCTTCTGACAAAAGTGCAGATACGAAGGGAGAGCTGTACTTCGTGTTTTTTGGAGTCCCTCAATTAGCTGGAATCCACCCTGCTCAGCCACGAGGAGCTGGGCAGATATAAAATCGTTCGCCACGTCTCTTTCCCACTCAGATTTTGTAATGGAAAGCCAGAAGTTATACACTTGTTGCCTTGTGATAGTGTGTAAGTCTGTCTTCTAAATTCCGCTCGGTCAGCCATTGGTATCAAATTTCGGTATATTTGTCGTGGGGCAAGGCGTCTTTGGGCTTTGATATAGTTTCGTGCCTCTTCGGTCATATGGAACTTGTGGGTTTCGATATGGCCTTTATGCTCATGGACTTAGATTTGTACACGTTAGACAAGGTGATGCGAAGCTCTCCCTGAGAGTCAAAGACTTCTTTCGAGACTAAACACGATAAATTGTTAGCGATAAGCACCGTGTGATGCTGTCATTGTGAGAGTGATATGTAACATGTCTTACCTGTGTAACGCTGAACGCGTGAAGGATCGCGCTCAATGTCCATTTATTAGACCTTGCGCAACTCAACGTGAACGTGGTTTGACTGTCAGGTCTCGCATTGACTCGTCGTATATGAAAGAAATATCCCGTAAGGTCGAATATGTCATTCCGGAGAAGGGTCGCAGCCCGCTTTTGTAAATCATAGTCGGCAGATTGCGTGCAAGCCTCCACTGAAATATCATTGTCGATAAGAAAAGTCGACGTGAGAGTCGCCTTTTTTCTCAAAGCTTGAAGAGAAGCGTCAAATACGTGGTTGTCATGTCGTTCCACAAAGGAAGACACAGCATCGAGAAATTCCTCATGAGTGTCGTCGCACCCATCAAAGGTCAGAACTGGCACGCTTCAATACTTCATCTTGTCTCTTTCGATGCTTTCTGCGAAAGATTATTAGCATCGATTCCCTACTCTAGAAGTACCAAAATTATTTCCTCGACCCACCCTGTCACGACACTTTCTACAGGTCTTGAAAGCATGGCCGTCCCTGCCGGAGTACATTTGCTGAAGCTCCTGCAGAGTGTCACAACGAACCTGGGTGCGACACGCTGCACACTTTTGACAGTACTTAGAGTCTAGAACTGTTACTTGAGGCTCGTCCATTGTGCAATCGTCTAATTGGATAAAACTGGAAGATTAATAGTAGTTGAGAAAGAGCGAAAATGAGTGGCTGGTTTAAGGGAAATGCACTATGTAAACAACACGCGGACCCATTCTAGAATTCGTAAATAAGAACAACGGTATTTACGTGTCTATAGGAGAGTTGAGGACTAGACTACATATGGATACTAAATTCTAGCAGAGTTCAAGTTCAATGTGGTACCGTTCATTAGTACCCTCCAATTCGAGGGTAAGGGTCATTTTCCCTCCCAGCTGCACAAAAATAAGCCAGAATATACCACTGTCTCCTGTGAGGTCCTATTGATTCTGATCGTTAGCAACGACTATACAACCGTCTTCAAGGGGATATCGCAGGTGAGACCTTTTTCTCTGCAGCGTTGATCGACCTACTGGCAATGTCATCCAACGAAACCACACAACAGCCGCCCAATCCCAGTCACAGAAAGCATCCCTGTGTTCTATGCCAACAGAGAAAAGTCAAGTGCGATCGAAATGAGCCCTGCGAGAATTGTACCAAAGTTGGCGTTCAGTGCGTCCCGGCTTCTGCACTTCCGCCTCGGAAGAGAAAGCGGCGATTTCCAGAAGCCGAATTACTTGCACGTCTGAGGAGATACGAGCATCACTTGAAGAGTTATGGGGCAGATATCGATGCAATCAATCGGGAAGGAGGCGGGGAAAATGGAAGCTCGGTTCCGACCAACACCACTATCAAGTCAAGTCCCTCAAAATCTTCTGGCCCCATCGACTCTCTCTCGCCGCAGCCCCACATGCACGCTTTCAGGTCTCTCTCGGTGGGGAGATCGCTGAGGCACGTTGAAAAGTAAGCTCCCATCTCCAATTCATAGCAGCTTATACTGACAACTTCAGTAACTTGGGCCTTGGTGTGAGTGATGAAGTATGTATCAATGGAAATCAAGGGTTCCATCTACGTTACCGACGATGTCGGTTCAATCACTGACTGCTTATAGTTCCGAGATGCTGAAGTACTCCTTCAAGGATCTTCCGAAGACGAAATGTTCGCAAATCCAGTCACTAGGACGTATGAGGAACTTGGTGGCGGGGGAGATGATCTCCTCTGCGGACCACAATCCCCAGAAAACCTCAAAATGCTTCATCCGTCTCCTGTGCAAATCTTCCGGCTCTGGCAGACGTTCTTAGACAATATCAACCCACTCATCAAGATCTTCCATGCACCTAGCGTGCAACAGAAAATCTTAGATGCGACCGCGGATCTGGAAGAAATCCCCAAGAACACCGAAGTTTTAATGTTCGGAATATATGCTGCTGCTACCATCTCAATGGACGATGATGTTTGCCAGAAGCTCTTCAATGAAAATAAAGAGGTTATTTTAGCCCGTTTTCAATCGGGAGCACGGCAGGCTCTTCGGAATGCGGGCTACTTGAGATCATCCGACCTTGTTGTCCTCCAGGCTTTTACACTCTATCTGGTAGTGCTACTATATTCACTTAGTCGACTTAGCTGGTTAACACATTGAAGCTCTCGAGTCTCCAAATGACGGTCGATCCACGTTCTCTCTTCTGTCTCACCAGCGTCGCCATCCGCATCGCTCAGCGAATGGGGCTCAGTACAGACGGTACTTCTTACGGAATTCCACCCTTCGAAGTAGAAATGAGGCGGAGGCTATGGTGGCAGATTGTTTTGATTGACAACCGTGTGGCGGAACTATCTGGTGCCGGAACATCGATTTTGACATATACCTGGACCACCAAGCTTCCATCGAATATCAATGATAGCGATTTATTTCCCGATATGAGAGATCCACCAGTAGAACGCCCTGGTCTCACTGAGATGATTTTCGTCCGTCTTCGCTGCGAGATGGTCCAGTTGATTCAACAGTCGCGAACTCTTACCGGGACACTCGGTGTCGAAGATGAAGCCATTGACGAGTTCGCGGAACGCCTCGAGCGAGAGTATCTGAGTCACTGCGACCCTTTGATACCATTGCATTTCATTTCAATGATGATGGCCAGATCAGGTCTTTGCAAACTACGGATGGGTCTTCGCCATCGCCATATTCTAACGCGCAACTCTCGTTTGTCAGAAGGGGAGAAAGACAAATTGTTTCAGCTTTCGTAAGCTCCTCTCCTGAATTGACCGTGAGAAAAATCGATGCTGACAGCATGTAGTTTGGAAATGCTTCAGAATCACAATGTCGTCATGGAAAATCCTTCGATGAAGCGTTATGTTTGGCACATTTATACAAATTTCCCCTTTCCAGCCCATGTGTACCTTCTATGTGCACTCCGCTATCGTACCAGCGACGAGTTCGCAGATAGGGCTTGGGAGCAACTTTCGATAAGCGCAGAAACCCGAATGATGCATGACGATACGCACTTCTTCGCCAAGAAGAAAGATAGCTTCCTTCATTTAGCATTTGGAAATTTGACGGTCAAAGCTTGGGAAGCCCGGGAAGCGGCCTTTCAAAAATTTGCTCGGCCAGCTCCTGTACCTCCTCGCTTTGTATCGCAATATCGAAAGCAACTTGCGGAAAAGAAGTCCCGGTCCCAGCCAGCAACGAACGATGCGTCTCCAACTGCTCAGCCGGAAAGCGTTTTAGGAGGCCAGTTTACTTCTCAATTCCCGATGCTTGACCCAAAATCGCTTGGTATGGGTCCATCGTTTGATCAGTCAATGTCAATGCTGCCTGGGATGTTTCCCACCGATTTGCCACCTACTGGATGGGAATTTTGGAACGATATAATTCAGGGTGGTGACTCGATGCAGGGTGTTGATGCAATTCCACCTCCTTACAATTATTATCAAAATTAGAACTGCTCATCGCCTTGCATAATATATCGACCAAACCTCCACTAACAGGACGAACCTCATGCTTTCACTCTTTCTACACAAAAGCCCTATGTACGGCCCATGAATCATTGAATCATCTTCATTAATCAAGGTTCGTCGACTTGGGCTTCCTCTTGCCAGTCTTTCCTCAAGCGCAACCTTCTCCTTTCTGTGCGACTATCTTCTGCAACGTTCTAGGTCCAAGTATTCTGACGTCGCGGGGGACTTCGAATATTCGTATGTCTCTTAGGCAAGGATCGTTGTCCCGAGAGACTCTTAGCCAGTATATGCGCTCCCTTTGGAATCCGAGGGTAACGTTGCCGTGAAGTTGGGAATAGTACACGTTCTTGAAGCTGAAATTGGGTTGTCGACCTATCTTGCCCTCATCCGCAGGCAGTAGTTGTCTATGTTATAGTCCAATGCGACGCAGATTTACTCCAGTCTTAAATGCCCTACCAGCCACAGAAGGAAGAGATTTGGCTGATATTGAAGATAGGTGGATCAACGATCAAAGGATCTAACAAATGTAAAGGGAGATTTTTTGACAATGCTTACAAGCAGTTCTTAGCTTCCGCAAATCGCGTCAACGAGGATTGATGATTTGAAGACTTAGAGAGCTGAGCCGTTTCTCTGGAGATATTACTTTGCACATCGCGATGCACCAGCTCTAACTTCGTTGCCACAGCCCCCACGTCAACAAGCAGCTAATGCAGTAGTTGATGAAACGATGTCTTTCCACGACCCAGCTCGGCAGCCATTTACCAGCAACCACAGATATTGCCACAACAATCAGCGATCCCTCCCCTTCCCACGAACGTCCATCCTCGAGTGCCGATTGTTACGGACTTTGCTGGTATCACGGGTGATCCTTTTGCCCACTCGACAGTTCCAGCCGCACTTGGGAGTTTGATGCAAGGAGGATACCTTCGAAGAAATGGAGTTGGACGATGAGGGATATTGAAGCCTCTGGAGACTTTCTTGTTGGTCTATATAAAATTGGACTCTCTCTCGAGGTGGTGTGAAGTCCGTTCGCCTGCGTTGTTATCTGTTTTTGTCCCAAGAAGGTTCGACCTGCCTCCAGAAGATGTATGCAGCTCCCAAGCCGGGTTATCCAACTGCCACTGCCAGCACTCCTCGATTATGACGCCTTCCTGTTTGGCGTGCCTACCCGCTACGGCAACTTTCCCGCCAAATGGAAAGCGTTCTGGGATACGACTGGCGGACTCTCTGGGCAAAGGCGGCCGTTGCTGGTAAAATACGTTGGCCAATTCGTCTCGACCGGTATCACCGGTGGCGGCCAGGAAGTTACCGTCATGAACGCGCTCTCGACTTATGCGTTGCACGGCATGGTTTTTGTCCCGCTCGGATACTGCACTTCCTTCGCGCAGCTGACTAATCTGACCGAAGTCCAAGGTCCTATGGGGCGAGGCGCCGGTAACCTTCGCATCCGCGCTTGATGAGGAAATCGCGGCGATCCAGGGCGAGACGTTTAACAAGATCGTCGTCAAGGCGTTCGATTGAATAGACGACAGTGTCATTCATCCCGAGAGCACGGTTGCGGGCGTCAAGGACATTTTCGTGTCCTCTGGAGGAGAAGCCACGAAGTCTCATTCGAACAAAGGTCATCGTTACGCGCGTCCTCCAGCGGAGGACGATACTGGGTTCTGTGGAATTAAAGGCTGCATTATTTCTTACAGTGTTCTCTTGCATTGGATTAGCATCGGTTTGTATAATATTCGTTCTGCTTATGCATTCTGTGTGGTCGTTGGGAAACGCTATTTCGCATTTAATAGAGAATACAATATAATAGAGAAATTTCATCATAATAACAATTTTCCATTACTTCTGGCATTTGCCTCCTCTGCTTTGCCATAGTTGCGGTGGTTCTGAGTGCTTAATTATCAGCTTCTCTCAGCTTGACTCTTATTTTATACCTTATATCATGTCTAGGTGAACGGCGACCTGGATTGAACTGTAAGCAATGACACTCAGTATTGAGATGGATCCTTTATGTTATGCCCGGACCGTTCGAAGGTTGGGGGGTGAAACTGGCCATCAGGTTAGGGTCCCGTTATTTTTCAACTCTCCGCAAATTTCGTCCGGGTCATCCCAGGCCCGGGGAGAGCTCGGAGGAACTCTCTCAACAAGACCGACGATTCTCCTCAAAAAACATTATATCCACAAGCCATAAAACAACGACATCACCATACTCCTGCTATGTCTAACTTTTTCATCGACCTTACCACCATGGAAGATGTTCGGTCTGACCGGTGAGTCTTCTGGTGTTTAGCCAATTGCGATCGACCCGGTCACATCACATTACGCTTCTAAAGTTTAAAGCGCACATCTTATAGCAATTCTAAAACTCCCAGCCGATTATCGACAAAATCGTACCGTTCAACGCCTACATTTTCGTGTGCGCGGTTGCGTACCGATAACCGGAACAAGCAGCGGGGTGCGGCTCGGATGATTTAAAACAAGGGTTAATTGGCCACAAAAATGACGTAATAGGGCGAGAGTTCTCAAGTAACATGTAGATGTAAGCGCCGTCGTCCGAGAGTGTAATTCCGGCAGTTACAGATATTTTATTCGTTCCACGTTTCCGGACAAACAGCAGTAGCGTACTACGCTTGGATATTAAATGTATGGAATTTCTTGATAGCTCATTAACGATACTGTCATCCATCCTCGTTCGTGCAAACGACGTCCTCAGTTCCACCTGCTCCGGGCCGCTCGCTGCCTTTATGTCTAAACCTTGGATGAATACGGGACGAATGCGGAAGTCAGGCTGAACCGAAGCAATCCGCTCCATTTAGGGCTGGTGAACAGAGAACTTAAATTCAGCGCAGATTAGTCTCCAATGAAGATTGAAAACGCCTTATTATTATGGGAAGCGAGTTCTGTCATGGCAGTTAAGGTTTGCATAGTTGCCGCAAAACTATAAACTTTACATCCACACTAGGTGTAGATCATCATGAGGCGGATCACGGGGTTTCAGTTGCAAACACGCGAAATTTGGCTCCATCGTTTTGATAGACCATTTGCTGATCAGCTGGACAGCGGTCAATAGCGAGACTTGAGGTTCGACTTTCGTCAGGTCACATAATGACGCCGCTGCCTGTTACTATATTAAAACTCCAAGCACCAGCTCCTTACTGTGAACTTCTCCAAATGAACAGTCTTCTATCGCTTCCGACAAATAAATCTCTGTTGACATTATCAAAAAGGGCCCCTCTGGTTCAAACTGTAGCGGTATCGTCTATCCTAACACGAACCCGGAAGTATAGCGAAATGAGCGCTCAGACGCATCCCCATATTATCGACGCAGTCAAGCAAGACCATCGTGAGATCGAGAAGTGTTACGACTCTATCTTAAAGGCCGACAATAACGACACTCGGACAAGATGGGCCAACCAGTTCGTCTGGGAGGTTGCACGGCATTCGGTCGGCGAGGAAATTCTCCTGTATCCGGCATTCGAAAAGTATATTCAAGGAGGAAAGGCAGTGGCAAATGAGGACCGGACCGAGCATCAGACTGTATGTTCTGAGACAGAAATAAATAATAATGGACTTACTAATTGTCGATTTCTGCAGGTGAAGGATGACTTGTACAAGTTCCAGAATATGAAATCTAGCGACAAAGACTTCATTCCCCAGTTGACTACAATCATGAATGAGCTCAAAGAGCATATAAGGAACGAGGAAGAAGTCCAGTTGCCACAAATTGAGAGAGCTATCAGTGATGACGAGAGCGTCAAGCTTGCCAAATCGTTCTCGCGCACTAAACACTTCGTTCCTACCCACAGTCATCCCTCCGCACCGAATAAGCCGCCATTTGAGACGGCAGTAGCGTTATTGACCGCTCCAATCGATAAGCTCAAGGATATTTTCAAGAAATTCCCTTCTGAATCGACAACTGCGTAATTTTTATTAAAGAAGGTATTAGTAATGGTTTTTTCGGATGAATACGGAATTGTTATAGTTGGTATCATTATGATGGTAGCTGTCGTCAAAGTCATTTGGTAATTGTGCACCTTCTTTTCCGGCACGTGAACAGGTATAAGAGCGAGTCTGTATAGTTTTAACTAGCACCAGACGCCTGTAACTATACAGTTGCAAAAGATGCCAAAATACAGGTTTTTTTTTGTTGTTACCAAGCAGTAATACCAGAACCCTTTTACGCGAGGATTCCATAAATAAACGCATATAAGGCGCACGGGAGCTAGCTAAACAAGATACACGGGAGCAAAACATAAAGTATGGCATAATGGCAAACACAGCCGTACCTCTCAGGCTATAGGGCTGTTGCGAATACGAATAATTATTTGTTATTCGAAATTTATCACGTGACATAGCTAAATTAAGCTAGAAACTTGCCTAATACACGGCACTGATCCTGGATCCCCGTGTGAAAGGAGACCTTCTTCAATATGAATTGGACGACGAGTACACTAGTGGGAAGATTCTACAAGCCCTGTGTGACAACTTCACCATGATTTACCCAGAAACTGCAGAACCACTAATCGCACATCCTCCAGAAGAGCAAAGTCATAAGAGGCAAAAACTTGGCAGCAGGATGTTACAGAGACTACAGCCTCAAGACCAGCCTCAAGACCAGCCTCAAGACCAGCTTCAACTATCTGACATTGATCGGTATTCGCGTTGAGGTCAATGACATGGAAGATCCGAATTGGCTCTGCGACTGGTGGAGGGTCCATAGAAAGGATTACCCTCGCATGGCTGCGGCTGCGAGGGATTACTTAGCAATACCAGCCTCCTCAGTCTCAGTTAAGAGATTATTCAATGCGGGGAAGGACGTACTTGGGGTACGAAGATACTCCATGAAGGCTGAGACTATGCGGATTCTAATGCTACTAGATGATGCATATAAGAAGTAGTTGACTGCCCGACTATCATATACAGAGCTGGCGTACATAAGCGCTAGTCAAATCATTGTATACAGTGAGCGTCTCATTTTATAGATAGCAGACCGCTCTCCCACTTTTTTTTGGTACAATTTAGTTTTTCCTGCAACGCGCAACTGAACGGAACATCGATATATAAAATTAGCTAGTCAATAAATAAACTTTGCAAATTGCGAATATTTGCAAGTTTTGGCGAATAATTTATTCGCAGGTTTTATTCGCAATTACGAATATTCGAAACAGCCCTACATGGTTCCAAGGGGGAATCGATCATGAAACCGTTGGACTAGCAATGCGCAACTCGCGAGGTGTTCCAAGGGCTCCCAAGGGTTAACCCGTCCAAGAGACCAAATATTCGAAATTTCCTTTACCTCTGTGGCAGGGTAGAGTTGGGTAAGTCGAGATGCGTCGCATTCTTGCCGATCTTGGCGGAAATCTTAAATGGCGCGAAAAATCGGCCTTCCAGTTGTATTTATTCTCGTAATGACTTTATGTGTTTTCGATTTAACATAAGATTTACTCGTTCCGTCTGTCCGTCAGTTTGGGGGTGATAAGCTCGTGCAGAGCAAATATTCGTTCCGCGAAGACACTTGTCCGAGGCTGTCACGGCCGCGCCACAGTTACGGCCACGCTCACTACTTTGGAGCCGCGCCATCGACGTCAGAATCTAAGCTTCCACTCTTTTGTCTGTCGCATTTTTCTCGCTTACTGTGGCCTAGTTTTAGCAGTTTCTCATCTAGCCTCGTCTAGTCTTACCCAATCTCGCCTAATTTCGTGTTCGACTCTCGTTTAGTCCGTCTTCGTTCCAGCCCCTATTCCTCCGTCAGAGACTGGCCGATTCCTCCGTAGCATGTGAATATTTCTTGTTTCCATGGGACTCGCTGTCTATAAAGTACCCGTCCCCTCCATTGTACACATAGTTAGTTCTCCAGAAATCAGATTCTTTGTTTCGTACGAATATTGTAGTTGTTACGAAGGGCCTGGCCAGCGCCGCACGATGCACCAATACACCAGGGCTAGGGTTAATTGGCCGCCGGATGCACTGCTTCCATCGGCGTCTGACGTCAAAAGGCAAGTGTGCGTGCCCATTCGGCTCTTTCGCGCATGTTCGGTGCCCTACGCACAAAATTAGGCGGGACGAATAATAGAGCGTACCACGTTAGCCGCCGTCTCTAACCTTGGCAGGCTGTAGACGAACGATTGGTTGAGGGATGACACGAATCGTTGTCGCTCTCTTCATGCGATCAAAGCTGGTGCAAGACATATTCGTGCCTTGAGGCAGAAATTACGTGAGGAGTACAAGGGGCAAATTTACTACAGATTACTAGAAGTCCATTAAACTAACTATCCTGCGATTTAGAAAGTATTGTACTAAGCTGCATATTAAATAGTTGGCCGGGTCCTCCTCACGGGAATTCGGCGCTGTTACGCCGGGGCCGCGGGTAGGCATCCTTAATAAAAATTTTCAAGCACTTTGTTTTGTTGGCGTTCGAAACTCCCGCAGTTTTCCCAATCTCGCGTGAATTTATTGGTGACAATGCAATATTCTGGACATGCAATCTGTTTAATAGGCCAAAATTTAACCCAACCAGCTGAATTAACTAGCCGATGCTCCTCCGAACGCCTCCTCTCGTCGTAGCACTAGCTTGAGCTATGACCAAGATATCCACAATTTCCCGCGCCGCCACCGATGGCGCCACCCCCAAAGCATGTTCTCCTGCTAAGCTACCTGAACTTCGGAAGAAAAAATTCTTTCTGGAATTTTCGGGAAAAAATCACGCTATCATTAGAATACTTGCAACATAGCTATCCATCTGAGGGAATGGAGATCATTATATATAGAGCCAATTATTTGACGACTTCTGTCCTGTACTTGGTCGCAACGACTTACCGACCAGATCGATCTATCCCAGATGCCGTTGACCTCAGACCAAGTCAAAGTCGTCAAGGCGACGATTCCTGTTCTGGAGACACATGGGGCCACTGTGACGGCCCATTTCTATAGCAATTTGGTGCGCGACAATCCGGACTTGAAGAACATCTTCAACACTACATACCAGTCGAACGGCCACCAATCTAGGGCCCTTGCTGGCGCGGTTTACGCTTACGCTGCACTCATTGACTGCCTTGGCGCCCTATCACCTGCGGTCAAGCGCATCTGTCACAAACATGCGTCACTATACATCCGTCCGGGCCAATATGAAATTGTCGGGAAATATTTTTTAGGCGCTTTTCAGGAGGTTCTGGGGAATGCCTTCACGTGAACCAGAAGTACGGGACGCTTGGGCCGCCGCGTACTGGCAATTGGCCAAGATCATGATTGACGCTGAGGAAAACCTGTATCGTGAAAGCGACGAGTGGACGGATTGGCGCAACTTCAGAATGTACAAGAAAACGCCAGAGTCAGAGGAGATAACGTCTTTCTATCTCACTCCGGACGATGGAAGGCCGCTACCATTGTATAATCCCGGTCAATATATCTCGGTTCGAATAAAGGTGCCCGGTCTAGAGTACTATCAATGCAGACAATATTCTTTGAGCGACTCACCTGGTAACGAATACTACCGAATTAGCGTCAAGAAAGATCGTGGTGTGGACTCTGCGACGGCACAGACTCTGTCTCATCCGGGGCTCATCTCGAATCATTTGCACAACAGCGTTCAAGTGGGCGACATTATTCAAATCTCCCATCCACAAGGCGATTTCTATCTGGAAGAAACCAAGTCTAAATCGCCAGTTGTCCTCATTTCCGCTGGTGTCGGTCTGACACCCCTCATGTCTATGCTCAATACTCTTAGTAGTACGCGTTCTGACCGTCCCATCCACTGGATTCACGCGACACATTCTCGGTTCACCCAGGCTTTCCGAGCTGACATTCAGATGGTCGTTAAGTCACATGAGAACACCAGAGCGACTGTCTTCAACAAGCTCCCTGGTGACGACGACGTCCTAGGCAGTGATTATCACTATGCCGGCCGCCTCGACCTGACCAAGCTGGACAGAACTTCCGACCTATTCCTCAATGACAAAACCACAGAGTACTTCGTCTGCGGACCAACTACATTCATGACCGATACAGAAAGGGTACTTCTAGAGTTCGGGGTTGATGCAAGTAGAATCCGCGTTGAACTGTTCGGCACTGGTGGAGTTCCACCTGTATGAATTACGATTAAGCTGTCGGTGTTTGTTTGGATATAAAAGCTCCATTCATGATGATAATCTTATTCAGAGTTTCACAGTGTAAATATATCGAATCTCTCATAGCCTACGTACTCTATTGGCAGGGAGGAACGAAGCGACAAAATCTCGCGAGGAATGTTGGGCTCTGCTGATAACTAGATGTACCAGCAAACGCTTGCTTTTGTCAAAATTTTGAAGTTTGATTGGATGAAATTGCGCCTCAAACGGCAATTTCCGGAATTTGACAATCCAAATTCAAAGTGCAAAACGAAATGGGCATATGAAACCCTTTGATACTAGTACAGTAGTCTACCTTTTCCGGTTGCAGTTGCTCTAGAAGGGGTGATCGATCGTTCCCAGAACTTTGGAAAGCAAACGAGGGACATTGGGGTCAATTGTCGAAGGATTCTGATGGCGCGTTGGTCTATATCTCAATGATAACAAATATCCCTGCGATGACAGTGGTACTCGAGGTTGGGATGTCGGAGACTATGCAGAAGCTTGAACGAGATGCACAAATGTGGCTGCTCGGTGTGAGGAATGAAGTACGAGTCTGTATCCTCATATGTCTAGATGAGACGTCCAGTTATCGTATGACACCACCAGGCATTGTTGGCCCAGATATCGATATTAACGAAGAAGCGGCCGCTGCTTGCTGCTGCCATGTTTCAAAATAGAATGGATGCTGTCAACCTAGGGTCACCCCCTGATCTATCGTGGCCACGCCTGGGTAAATTCTCTGGCGGGTAAAGTGTCCGTATATCAGGCTACACCTGATTTCAGTGATATTGTCTGTGTTTCTGCGACGGTAAGTTGATCATGTAGCAGCTGAGCGATAGTTAACAAAAGCGATAATGTAGGATCTCCCCGTCGAGTTAACTGACAATGTGACTGACTACCAACACATTGGCCTGTGGTACAGTTTTTTTTGCCCATGGAGGAGTTATCCTTGATGCATGTAGAGGACAGGGAAGTTCCATTCAATTTCGTAATGCTACATGACAGGATAAGGGGCTTGGGGCGCTTTGGTGGACATGGGTCGTCTGCGATACGTTGATTACCTGAAGACAACAGTTGGTCATCAGTAAGTTAGCTTTCACAGTTCATATAACGTTTTATTAATCCAACTTGTTACCCCAATAGGCATAGTTGAAATGAGAGGAAAGCGAGATGTGGGGGAACACCGCCGTCCGATTGGGATCGTGTGCGTGGGCATTCATGTGTCGAAGACACTGTACATTCTTTACTCATTCTTTACTTATTCTACCCTGAAGCTGCTGGGTCAGTTCTTGACAGTATTGTTTCTAGCTTCATTAAATTACTTTCGTCGCTTCTGCCATTCCGCCTAAGGGCGATTGCTGCATTGCTCTTGTTCTCTTTGCACAACGTTATAAAATGCATTCTCATTGCCACGAGATCTGCCGAGCTCAATCGTCGAATCGTAGGCAGTAAGGTGCAAGCTGCTGTTGCCATACGAATGCCTCTATCTTTTAGCGCGAGACGGACTGATACTCGACATCGATCTGTATTTGTATTCTGGAATTTTCCGACAGCATCATGCTATTCCGAGTAGGGATGGGACGCGAAAAAAATTAATTTCCTTGTCCGTCTTGGCAGGCGTCCGCACGTTTAGAGACGCTAAGCCCCCTCTTCAAGTGCAAACCGCCGCTACCGCAGATGCAATGCCTTCGGAAACGCTCAGAGTATTCAATATATATATTACATAAATTGGTCGTGACTATTCATAAACAAACTTGATTACAAAAACCCCCTAATTCTTCTCGCTTTTGACCTGAACGACCTGATCTCCAACCGCAGCCTCGATGACTTCCTCCATCATCAGGCTGCTGTGAGCGTGCAGCGTGTCCTCGTCAGGTCACACGCGTCTATCAGCATCGTCCCCTCCGCCGAAAAAAAGCGGCAGAGAAGGTCATACGACAGCATGGCAGAGCCACACTCATAAAAGTAGCCCAAGTCGTACAGAAGCTGAACGCCGGCCGACATCTTGATGGGCGAATTGACGGCCGGGATGAATCCGGGCAAGAGCGGAACCCAGGTTTAGGAAGCTTACCTCGTTAGCTAATCAGTCACTTGCAGTTATATCCGAATTTTGACATAGGGGTCAGGAATGCGTCTTGCGTAATTATGAGCCAGTTTGCTCGTTCTCGTCTTGCGCGGTTCAATTGTTGCCATGATACCCCAGAGTATGACATGAATAATAATTATAGAACGCTCCCTACTACCAAGTGTAACTCCTAGAGATTGTAGTCTTCAAATACATGCACCTCTCTAGCACCTCCTCCCGAATGTCACGAACGATTACTGAAGCATCTTTGATATCATGGACCAATCCAATCGAGGCTCCAGCGTATGTCGCCAGTCTGCCCTCAGGGCCCCAGCCACTATCACCGGCCTTCACGGCCTCATCATGAAGTTTTTTCAATTCATCAAACGGCATCCCAGCTTGGTGATCGATCCAAGTTTTGTTGATTATTGTTCGTGGACTGTAGTGCTCTGGCCAGCCAGTTGTTCCCCGAAGTCGATTGTAGAGTAAGGTCCGAGTGGTGTTCATCGCACCGTCGCTCGCGCGTACGATCTCCTGCTGATACCCTCTGCTGATTCGGGCCTCACTTGCGGCCAAGAAGCGAGTACCCATGACTATACCAGATGCGCCCAAGCATAGCGCTGCTGCTGCACCCCGACCGTCAGCTATTCCTCCAGCGGCAAACAGAGGGATCCTAGTCCTTTTCACAACGTCCTCCACCTCAGGTAAGAGAGTGATCAGACCAATACCATCTTTAGCGCGACCGTGCCCTCCCGCCTCTGCACCCTGCACAACAATGACATCTGGCCGTTCAGAACTCTGCAAGAGCTCCTTGACCTCTGCTATGGTACCGATCTGGATCCAAATTTCCGTGTCGGGCGACCCGCTGCGGATCTTCCGTGACCAGAGGTCAAAGTCCTTCTGACCACGTCGAGGTGCATATAGCCAGACGGCACAGGGCTTATATTTCTGGATGGCCGAAGTAGCAATGTCCGCGTCATCACTCCACAGTTGAAAGCCCACACCTACTGGGAGAAGGCTATATGCCGCTGGCAGAAATTGGAACACTGAGGATGACGATGCGCGAGCTTTCTCGATCATTTTTGCAGCCTCTTCAAGGTCTGCAACAACATCTTGCGTTTTGACGCCCGGTCCGATGAAGCCAAGCCCACCTGCCCCGGAGATGGCGACTGCGAGCGCAGGACCCGACATTACGCGCATTGGGGCGCCAACGATGAATGGGCTGGAAACCCATGGATACAAGGATGATAAGCTCCTTACACGGCTCAGAATCTGCGACATTGGCCCGTGGTGGAACTGAAGCAAACCAGACACGCGAAAAGGAGATAATGGAAAGGATGAAGGATCGATACGAGAGAAGCTGTAATATGGTGTGACGCCTGCATAACCCTGGAACGTCGCCGTCGAAAGTCTCCTTGTATGTGGTCTCTTTCCGTTTATAAGGGCCAAGCTCCGTACAAATGGCACCGACCGAAAATTAAATGTTTGCTGGCGTCATCTACCGGCTTCCCGAGCCAATCGTGGTCGGATTACCAGAAGAGGAGCAATGCAAAATATTTCCGATCCAAAAATTTTGTTCGCCGTTATTATTAGTCATCAAGGAAAGACGAAAATACCTCATCGTACTACGCTTTTCGTGCGAGCACGCGCTAAGCCGGGCAATTCACTAAAAGCACGGCACTCACAGTTGAGTCAGTGCAGCCGAGGCCTCCTATATCCTGAGTTAGAAAGGCAAGTAATTAGTTGTAATAATTAGTCTAACGTGCACGCCAAATTCCCCAGCATAGATATTTGCGGATTACAGATATACATGGAGACTAAACCAAACATCCCTGTTTGGCCCTAGCATGAAGTACAAACTCTGAGCAAGCGCAACATGTTATTTGACAGCAACGGCCTATGTCAACTAGTATGCGATTCACACATAACCTCGCAGTTAAGAACCGTGCAGTCAAACACACAAGGATCAAACTCTATTGCTTGTCTGCAATGCAGTAGAAAGTCGCTCAACACTAGAAATATCCCAATAGCAGTAACTGCAGGAGACAACAACGGCCGCACCATTGTTAAACAATCCGTAGAGTCCGCTTCAAAAGCAGCTAAGCGACTCGTGATACGTGGGCAAATATTTATATATCTACAACTTATCATCTCCCGTCTTGGATCTCAACTACAGCATTTGCTTATTAGGGCTGTTTCGAATACGAATATCGGCAGGTTTTCCCAATATTCGTATTTGAAAGGCTTCGAATAATATCGGCTCGAATATTCGTATTCGATCGAATACGATGCCCAAATCACGTGATACCGCCGTATTTTGGTATGATACGCGTACGTCGCTGAACAGTAGGACCAGTTTCTGGTTTAGGGCTTCTAGGATGAACTCTGAGCCAAATTGGATGCGAAAGCAGTCGTGTCAAATATGATGTCTACTTTTGTATTCATAATCATAAACTGAGAGCGGACCGAAGCAATATTAGCGGTAGGTAGATGATTTGCTCACTGCAATGCCGTCACGAAGAACCCATACCAAGTCAAGACTTGGGTGTTTGCAATGCAAGAATAGAAGAGTTAAGGTATAATACACGCTGTCTTTATTTGTCAAGAAGTGGAGCGAGGAGTACGTTCCAAAGCCAAACCCATCAGGTCTTCATTACTGACTTCTTTATAAAGTGTGACGAGAATATGCCGCGATGTGGCAGCTGCGCAAAGCACAACATAGCTTGCAGATATACCGGTTCTTCAGTGAACCGCCTCCTCTTGTCTCGAAGCGTATATAGCAACAATCAACAAAGTCTCGACACAGAAGAACGACCCTCAAGCGAGAGTTCCTACTTCTCTCCAACTTCACCATACAGCCAGTCTCCTCCAAGCACCGGCGGTGACAAGCCATCGAACTCTTCTCCCTCGAGTCTAGGACCACTAGACATATTGAGTAATTGGATCGATCGAAACCCTCAATTCACATCCGATCTTTACATGCGCGATCTAGAATTAATGCATCATTATTCGACCCAGACTTACCGGACATGGTCCGAGGCGCCTGAAATCCAAGAAATATGGAAGACTGTCATCCCGAAAGAGGCACTTGCTCATCGTTTTCTCATGCACGGTTTGCTGGCTTTGTCTGCTCTCCATCTCATCCAGATCAACAGTGGTGACAAGAACCCTAGTCAGATGATATACGTGGAAATCGCAACCAGACATCAAAATTTAGCTCTCAGTTCGTTTAGACCAGAGCTCAACAACATCACGCCTTTCAACTGTAACGCGCTTTTCGCGTTCTCTAGCATTCTTTCTATTTTTGCGTTTGCCTCCTCTCAGTGTACGGGAATCGAGCAGGGAATGGCACCGGTCGAAGAAATCCTGCGGGCGTTCAGCCTTCTTCGTGGTGTATATGAGATCTTGCGCACGGCAAGGGATTGGATAGAAGAGGGTGAACTGGGCCTTCTCGTCCGACATCAGGGCACGAGTACAGGAGATACTGTACCGGCTGAGGCCCGCGCGGCCCTTGACTTCCTAGATGAAGTTAACAATGATAATAGCGACAATGAAGCAAAAGAAGCAAATTGCTCCGCTATTCGCCAACTGCGAGAGTCTTTTGAATACTTCTATACCAAGTGCCAACAGGTGCGAATGGCGATGGCATGGCCAATCACTGTTCCGCCTGCGTATATCACACTCCTGAGGAGTCGGCAGCCGATGGCCCTTGTTATACTTGCTCACTACTGCGTCATTCTTAGGTTGTTGGATGGATGCTGGTGGTTGACCGGTTGGAGCGAGAAGCTTGTCGAGGAGATATATCAATCTCTTGATGCATCGTGGCGGCCATCGATACACTGGCCTGTTAAAGTAGTTGGACTGGCTGAGAAGGGGAAGTGTCAGTGAGAGCGTTAGCGCAACAATAATTAGTATAGACTGAGGCTTTGACTCCATCACAGCAACAAATTTGAATATTAGTTGTCGAGGATGGATGTATCATGTCAGATCGATCTATCGAATCCAGTGAATAAGTTTAGCCTACTACATATGTCGTTTTATCGTTAAGGATAACGTAGATGCCGAAAGACACACTACATCGCAGGGTATGATATTGGGATACATCCGCTCTTGGAACGATATAAGGCTTTACCGGTCCAGCACACTCCTAATCTGCTCGTAGTGCTGAATTCATTCATTAAGACATTAACAAAGCTGGAGAACACTTTATCGTAGCGCTACGCATCAAACTAGCATACAGATAAAGATCCAGAGGTTGCGAAGGGGCCATGCCGCGGCCAACGATATCTGCTCCGCGAGAGGCACCGCGGCAGTATCAGTCATCAATTCTGCCCGCGCCGCTATCTCAGTGTGGCAGTCCACCTCTTTACGTCCTGTGTTTTGATTGTGATTTGTCCCGTCTTTGCCGACAGAATATTTGAAGTCCTATGTTTGGCATTCTGAATGCTTCTGATTCCTCTATTGCTGGTTTCAATTAGCGAACATGCAACATTGGCTCTAACCTGTCGGTATTAGATGACCATTAATCCATATGTCTATGACATCACAGATTATCTCTGACTAATCCCTACCTCGATAGCGATCGTCACTTCAGATCCCGCACCAATAGAAATACACGTGACACCTCCATCTGGCTGTTTCGAGCTGTTATAGTCAAATTCGAAATCTGTCTGTCGAGGTTGTAGATCCTAGAGGAGCGATACAGCATCGTAATTCTGGTGCATGCTCAGAGAGATATGGGTTGGCACTAGCGATGATCTGGGAGTTGAGCTCATATATTCCACTTCGTGGATAGAATTGGGAACAGTCACCACGACAGTGACAGCCTCGGTGAGATTATTTTATAACAGGTAACTACGGGTAATAGTTACCGAAAATCATCAGTTATTTTTGAAACACACGTGATACATGTCGGACCTAATACCTCTGATCGTCTGAAATGTTAGTCTTCAACTTCAGCTCAGAAAACGCATCATTTAGTTGCAAATGTTTGGAATGCTGATTTTCTGGCACAAGTTTAAACGCTTTGTTATAGTCAGAAATGATGCACTCGTCCGTCACTGAACGCATTTCCTTCCACATTTGTGGGCTTGTGCATTTGTAGTATAGTCTAGTAATATTTATATGACTTAGTTTGATGACGATGTCTGGGTGTGGATTCCTCAAACAGATGTTTACTAAGGTTTAGATGGCAAAACGCGCTGGGAGACTTTGAGGTGCTGTTGGACAGTCAATAATAAGCTAGAGTTCCCGGCCCTCCTGTTATCGAGTTTAAATCAAGGCTTCTCCGCTGAGCCTAGCAGTTTCGAAAGACCATCATTACTATTCAGACGACTACGACGCCGGGAAATGCAACGGGTCGTGGCCGTGACGGCTCGCAAAATTTCTCGCTGCAAGAAGACAATGGTCCATTCAGATGGCGCTGGTCGATGCGAGAGAAGTTCTTCAGGCCAATTGGCACCGCAGAAAAGTTCATTGTAACAAAGAACTACTTGACGATCGGGAAATGTCGGCCTCCTGGCTTACCTGTTCAAAATTATGAAACATACAGGAGAACAGAAGACGACAGTAACTGTTCCACAGCCTCTCGTCACAATCGAGACCCGGTTTGGATTTGAGTCTCCATTTCTGAGATCTGCCCAACTGTGCTCACCGTCCGTCATCCGATCTGGAGAGACAGCTCTTGCACCGATTTATCAGCCTGCATACCAGTGATCCAAACCATGAGATATTTGGGGAATTGTCAGGATCCCGACCAGGGCAGTACTTGGGCGTCGAGCCGGAAATTACAGGGGCATTGGTCGGCAGCGTGTTGTGTCTGTGCCTCCATTTCGTTGGTTTCGCCCGAGCGGCCTGGCAGACATAACAAGAAGGATTTGTCCTCGCTGTCAGGCCAAGCAAGAAGTCTATACCTTCGTCACGACCGGTTCAGTATAGTCTATTACGGTTCTATTTTCTACCGAAGACACAGGTGGACTGGGGAGCTGACTGAGGCTTTCATTGAAATTTGGCGAGCTGGTTGCAGTAGGCCTGATATTAGATACGTGAGTGAATAATTTGCGAATGATTTCGGATGGACTTTCTGTTGGTCAATCATCTAACATATATGTTTGTATAGGAACTTATTCAGGACGGATTCTATCAAAATTCTGGTGGCTTAGCCTTGCTCGATTGTTGCTATGCTGGCTCTGCAGTTCGTGCAGGCGGGAATAGGACTTTAATGGTTTATTTGCAAAAGTTTTCATTGGATGTAGAGGCTCGGACGGGGCAGCAGGAGGGACATAAGAATGTGCTGGGTCTCGTTGAGTCCCCATAGTTAATGTTATAAAATATATTGTTACAAGCTATCCAGCTAGCGTAGCATATAGTGAAAACCTTCCGACAGGGAACCGGTAGAAGAATGTAACGCCAGCATGACCATGGGGCAAACGAGCGGGTCCTGGTTTCGCATTGCTCCAGCATGGTACACTCGCCCATGCTGGTGGGTCTATAAATCTGCCAGCTCGATACTGCGGCGGTTGCCCACGTAGGAGCATGTAATTGCCTAGCAAGAAATCAAGGAGCCCTGGAATGCGGTCTGCTATCCGTCTGGACGGGAAAGCGTGGCATAGGCTATCTTCAACATTCCTTCCAAGTTATAGGCATCGAATACAGAGCTAGAGCCGCGATCAGCATAACGCTCTCGATTTTGTTGGTAATGTTCATCGAATACGCATTTAATATTGCTTGCACATTTTTCGTACGAGGTTTCGGGTGAAGGTTGATCCCGAAATCCACCTGCTGCTTCCAGAGATCCGGCAACATTGAAGCTCTAAAGGGTTCAGGGTTAGGCTCTGAGAAAAACTCGCTGAAGACAAGTTTGGGATCCAGAATGCGGTGTTGCGTAATTCAAAGACTGTACGGGTATGCCTGAGCACTAACAATTTTGCCCCTGAAATCCAGGATGGTCGAGTGCTACCCATCCGCAATCTCACCCCAGCCAGTTAACGAAACGACCTTAAGCAGCCCGCTACTCTGCTCGTTTTCCCTTTCTCAAATTCAACTGCCTCACCGCAACACTGCATATATTGTTAGTTTGGTTAGCATCGTACGCGTGGCTTGAATCGTGCGTAACAACCCTGTGTAGTCATTGCAGCAAACAGAAGTTTTGGACGGGACATTTTCATATACCTTGCCTCGAGTCCCACAGTCATCATTGGAGGCGGATACTTTCAAGAAGCGGACGTTTTTAGACTCGCTGGATGTGCTGATTACACATGACTTACCTCTTCGTGTATATAAGATTAATGATGGCCGTATGCAAATCAGTGGCCGTATGCAAATCAGCGAACTCAAGATCCTTTACTGCCTGGCGAGTATGAAGTTGAGAGTGATGGTAAGTATTTGGTGCGGACAGTTTAGAAGATTTAAATTTACATCTTAGCAAGGATATTTAGCAATTACAGACGCGCCGTACTATCAACGAACTTCTTCTGCCATGTCTTCTCACTCTTCATCAGGTAGAGTTAAGTCATTTCAGTTCGAGACCGTGATCGCAGATGCGTAATTACCGGGGTTGCAACGACACAACGTGAGCTCGTTCAGCAACGCTGGACAAGATATGAAGCAGCGCACATTTTTCCTTTGGCTCTCGAATCTATATTTCAAAATTACAATTTCGGCGAATTAGTCGTTCTAGACGAACGTGATGGTAATGTAAATTCTCCTCAGAATGGACTACTTCTCCAAAGGCATGTTCATGCAATTTTTGAGCAATATGAAATCTCAATCAACCCGAACGTATGGACAACTTAACCCACATTGCTATATTAAGAATAGTCGGGACTATAACTTCATATAGGATGACTATCGCATAGTCTGCTTCCTTGATGATAGCTTAGGTCTCGCAGGACGACAACTGGATCCTGTATGCAGAGACCCCGGACACCCGCACCACGTTAATGACAAAATTATCGTTTGGCACTTCCAACAAGCAGTTCTGGCCAATATGAGAGGGGCAGGCGAGCCAATATTTGATGTGGACATCCCTCCCGGCTCTGATACGATGAATGCCATCCTCAGCGGCCCTGTTCCTGCGGAGCGTATGGAATTTGAGTTGTCAAAGAGGTTGGGTGATGTTATGCGGGCTCAAGGATCATTTTCAATCAAGTGATGGCTTTACTGCAAAAAAAAACAGACCATTACGGAAGAAGATAGAAATGGAGATCGTTCCAAGAGTTGCTAATATACATTAGATATGGAGTACCTCTTTTCACTGCTTACAAGGTGCCAATGCTCGGCGTTGATCCTGTCTCGGCGCTATTCGTATAACATCTGACGCTTGTGTCTTCTGTTGTGTCTTGCAAAGCACGTTGTGGACTCTAACTAAAGGCAATGAGCTTCGAAGAGGAAAGTTTCTGATGTGCAGCACCGCAAGATACACCGTTGAATCACTCTTGGTATTTGGAGCCAGGCAAGCAAGAGCGCGCTTTGCAAGTACCTAATGGCAACTGGAAGGTCAAAGATGCTATTCAGGTCTTGGGAGAAGTTCAAGGAGTGCAACACACCTGTAATATTAAGCCTCTCAATGAGGCCAGGGAGCTTCAGAAGTCTCGTCAGAGTGGAGACACGGGTGAGGAACTCGCTTTTTCACTGAGGGCTTTGTTTGGAACTCCACATGTTGCTGTCCCGAAACCCTGGATAACGCAAGTTTGCATTTGCTCCATTCAAGAATGCTAGAAAAGGAAAAGAGTTCCTGTGAAATACATACACGCTTCTAAACCAGCCCTATGGCTGTGGGGAGTCCATTGGGAGTGAGTCTGGCTGCCAATAATGCAAAAGAAGTTCTGGAAGCTGCGGGGTACCCGGCACTAGATGCGGGGGCAATAGGTGTCGCCAGTACCTGAGCTAAAGCTCAGGCTTGGTACTACAGGCAGCCTAATACACTCACTGCCTATTTACACATTCTTATTAGGGTCATAAAATATTTAATTTTTTAATTGTTAATAAAAATTTAATATTATTTCCGGAAATCTAGATGGCACAAGGATCGCAATTGAAGTCGGAGTTGGCTACGACTGCCATTGCAGTGTCTGTCAGTATCTATGATTTGGACCAGTCCGACCAACATGTTTGCCATTGTTGCTCATTCGATAACAGAGGAGTGGGAAGCACGTGAGACTGTGCTACACATCGCTGAATTCCGAGGGAAACACACTTGGGTGGCATTGGCGCATGAGGTTTTCAGATGCTTACAGTTTTACGGTATCACGAATAAGATGATAGCGGTCACAACAATGCGAGCAACAACTGTCGGCTAATACCGGTATTAGCGGATTTAATCAGGAATGCATCCGGGTGCGTTGAAGAGATTGGTTCGGATTTGTTTAATGATGGATTTCATCCGATGAAGATGACAGACATTACTCCAAGCGCAAAGGTTCTGCGGAGGTGAATACTGTTCATGATTCGCTGAGCGAAATCATTCATGCTGCAGATGATCATCTAAATGATGAGCAGACTCTCGACAAGGCAGCCGTGGCTCCAGCCTCTGCTCTCTTTCACGGTGAAAGGTCATGGGTGAGATGTCTAGCGCATTCTCTGAATCTGATAGTTAAAGAAGTTCTGGAAGGACTCAATTTTGAAGTTGCATAAATGTTGACAGCGATGAAGTTGAGATCTTGAAGCACAAAATCATTGGCAAGATCAGAAATGTTGCAAAGAGTATCTCAAATGAGCCAAAGTCCAGAGAGTTTTGGTTCAAGGTTGTTAGTAAGTCCTGTGAGGGTGCCGAGAAAGAGAAAGTGATTCCATACGATGTTGCCACAAGATGGAATTACACATACTACATGATTGATGCAGCCTCCAAACTAAAATGATAAATTCGCTTCGGAAAGGATGCCTGCCAGCCAATTGAATCGCGAGGAGTGGCAAATCGTTGGCGAGTTACAGACTATCTTGAATAATTTTGAGAATTGGACCCTGATGGCCAGTGCAAACTCAACATTGTCTTCCTTGTGGCCAATGTTCACGGCAATGGATACTTTTTTTGACGTTTCAAGCGATGGAAGGCAGAAGCGATGACAGCTACCATGTGTCATGTATCGAAGCCGTATTGGCAGGTAAGGAGAAATTGATGAATACCATGAGAGGTAGTTATCACTTGATCTGTAACAGCGATGGCACTAGACTCTGAGATCAAGCTGTCATCGGTTTCTGACGGTCCTGCGGCAGCTATCATACATCAGTACCATTAAAGATGAGATTTCTGCAATATGCACTAATTATAGATACAAACCAAGACAGCCTCTGTGAAAACCGCCTAAGCGATCCCGCACTCTAGATCTAAAGCGCCAGTTGCTCTCAAATGCCGGATTGTTAACTGACAGTGGAGATATTCACTGTGACATCGAATGATATTTTTCAGAAGGGCCATTAGACTCCATACTACGATGGATACATGCCGAATCACCGATCGAAAGTTCCCGTCACTCGATCCTGAATAGGCGGCGATTCTTGCCGGAAAGTTACCACGCAACTTGGAATCAATGCAGGTTTGGCAATCGCCATCTTTCGATCTAGCGCATATTATCGTCGGGATTCGCATAATCTGCATTTAGCCAAAACATGTCGCGTCGTGATTGTGCTTTGCTGTCGTCCTCGGAAGCAAATCGATCGAATGGCGCCCATTGTCGTCTTTACCGTGAGATATCTTCACCGCGTCGGTCGAGATCCCGAAATTGTGACTGGCAAATTGCGTTCGTCATCTACACGTCAAAGCAAGCACCTTACTGCCTCTGCGACTGTACGCTAAAAATGTTGCGTATTTACAAATAATAAATGAACGCCTTCCCCCCCTGAAGTCGCTATGCCTGTCGTGCTGACTCGGAGCTCGGAGCTACCGACGTATATTCAATTATTACAAACTCTTAACGGTAAATTTATAACAAAATATCCTCGAACCACAGCCCAAGCGAGTACTAGCAAATTTATTCCCTTGTATGGTTCATCACTGTAGCTAACAATCCTTGCAGGAAGCTTTAGCAACCGTGTCCGCAGAAGACGCGGCTCAGAAAGGTGGACAGGCAAGCCACGTGGGAGGATTTGCGGTGATGGCTTCCGCATTGTTCCCTTTGCACCCGTATGGATAGGCAGCATGTATCGCTTCGAAAGGTGAACGTGCCTCCGGAGGCAGATTTGATCAGCGTCGTTACGAGCAATTTGTCGAAGCGGCCTTAAAAGGCGAACTGTCCGGCCACGCGAAAGTATATATAATGACTTGCATGTTATTCTGTTCATCTCAGATTGCTAATGTTTTTCTGAGTTTAGTTATGGATCCGGGGAAGGCCGCGTGATATCACTTCGAAAGGCGGACATGCCTACGGACGCAGCTTCGACAAAGCGTCCTCACGAAGGATGTCGTAGAGGCTGGGCGACATGGATGCTCTTCTACCAGATCTGATTGTGTTTTAAATGATTGAAATTGAAATGCTGATTTGTACTCAATTGCTACCGAATGTCAATTTATTCGCTATACAAAATATAATGTATATATTGGAAGCACGGTGTTCATATAGCGACTGAAATTGGATCGTTTATAAATGAGCAGATCATGGCCTTAGGGAGGACAACTCAATACTCATTAGTCAGTTGCCTAATCTTTACAGCTCTATTGTCAAAATGCTCCGGTATTCACTATCTAGTGTTCGCTTGATTGACCGTCGATATCTCATGAATACAGACTGCCGACGGGTAAGGCTGGCTGAAGCATGTGTGGGGTGCGACTCTGATGGCTGAATTATATATAGTGTTGGCTTAGACTCACTGGGACAGCAAATTGAGCCGTATTTGTTGGAAGAATAACTGTCGCGCTCAATGATCGCTGTCTGGAGCACGTACTCATTCGTTTTGCATGAATGAACTTGACGGATTTGATAGTTCAATAATCTGAGATTTTCTATTTCTCTATATATGCCCAAGCTACGGCCAGACGTGACAATGAACTAAACTCGCAATCTAAATGCCTTTAATACAACTTCGAAATGCTGCTATATAGCGGGCTAATGCTGATGCAATGGCTTCTGTGACAGTCACTAATACAGATTGCTATTTTTTACGCTCGTAGCATTTGACGGTGCCGATCGACTTGCACGCTTTGTCGAATCGTTTCCTTTTTCGTTCGCGTAATGCCGTGGATACGTCATTCTTTGTGCCAAAGCTAGCAAGTCAGAAACTACAAGGGGCTCTTTTGATCACTGTCGGAAATCCACTTTTGATTCAATTAGCAGGAGCTCCCGAAGTATAGTCGAATCAAAATGAGTAGCCACGCAAGTCCTCGTATAAGTGAAGCTCTGAAGCAGGATCGCCGCGACATCGAGGACTGTTACGAGTCGGTTCTTAGAGCCGACAATCAAGATAATCGTGAAAGATGGGCTAATCAATTCGCGTGGGAAGCAGTTCGCCTTTTAGTAGGCGAGGAAATCGTCCTTTATCCAGCATTTGAAAAATACTTGCCAGATGGAAAGGCTGTGGCAGATAAGGACCGTGGTGAACACCAGATGGTGCGTTTAAGGATAACATAGTCGTTAATCGTTATCACTAACTTCATTCTACAGGTTAAGAATGATTTGTACAAGTTTGAGCATATGAAGCCAGCTGACAAAGATTTTATTCCCATATTAAAGCGCATCATGAGTGAACTTAACCATCACATGACGAGCGAGCAAGAGATTCAGCTGCCACAGATTGAGAGCGTTATTAGCACCGAGGAAAGCGTGAATCTGGCAAAAAGGCTCTCTAGGACCAAACATTTTGTTCCCACGCACAGTCACCCCTCCGCGCCGAATGAACCGCCGTTCGAGACTGCAGTTGCATTGTTGACTGCTCCAATTGACAAGATCAAAGATATGTTCATGAAATTTCCGGAATATCCGATCGCTACGTAATGGTTTCTATGAAGACTTTATTACTACGTTTTATATTGTACGGTTATTTATTCTAAGCGGTAGATCGCTAAGCGAATACCTTAGCTGTTTCCGGACTCATTTTTCTAACGTATATATATATTTCTAATGTACAATAAATTACTATGGATATAGTTGCGGAATTTCTCTTTTCAAGCCTTTAAATAGCTACTCTAGGAAAATCTCAGTTCTTCCTTGCATTAAAAAGTTTGAAGATTCGCTATCAACTTCATTTCAGGGTTGTATGTCATTTTTATTGTCAACTTGTAACCGCCACATGTTCGGTAAGTGTAGCAAGGACTCGAAGTCCACATGGAGAACTGATTTGAATTAGCTTACGGCATTATTGCGGGTGAGATGTGACTCTTAATTGTCAAACTGATTGATTTGATACTCGATACTACAAAAGACTAGATCACACTATAGTTGAGTCCAAAGGAATTGATCAGGAAATAAAGAGTCAAAAGCCGCATCTCCGACGGCTTACCACATCACCGTGCCATCAGCGCCGAGAAGAGCCACATAGTTAACAAATATTGCATTATTGTTTTGAATGATAGCTGAATAAACGACAGGACTGATAAAATAGACCAAACGCTCGTCATAGTAATAGTTCCACGGTTCACCTTCGTTCTATAGGGCCACTGTTGAGAGAAATCCATAGTACCATCAAGGTTAGCAGAGAAGGTGCACTAAGTAGGGAGAATATTTTGCGTATCCCATATTGGAGACAGACCCTGAAACCCTGGACCTTCGGTAGTTTATATCGAACACTCACGGAGTCTCGTTAACGCGATATACCAACTTCTCTCCGCTGACTTTATTCTCCCTCAAAAGTTGCAATCCATACAACACGCCTTTCAACCCATCCTTCCCGATTTTTGGCTTAGGGACCTTGATCTTGCCTGCGAAGAGCAGTCCTTCGACGACTGTGATCCAAGTCTTGGCAAATTCAAAATGCTCAGGAATAGTCGGAATAGTATCAGGGCCAAATTCGAATGGCTCTCCGAAGACTGTGTATGCGAGCGTCATGATCGTTTCAACGTCATCACGAGGCGCCTTAACATCCTGCAAACATGCGTACTTGCCTCCCGTAGGTGAGAGGGCATCAGCGCAGAATTTTGCGCTTGATTCCAGGGAGATGGTATCCCAAGCCAACTTGAGGTTGTCACTGGTGTACTTACGGATCTTCGCAACTGATTCAGGATCCTTATAGTCAAATACAGCAACAGCACCAAGGCTCTTTACCAAGTCGAAATTGTGGGGCGAGCATGTGGTGATCGGGTCATAACCAGACAACTTGGCAAATTGAATTCCGAGGGATCCAGTCGTAGAAGAACCTCCATAGATTAGAATTGGAATTTTCTCTTTCGATGGCTCAGTAGGGAATGGAAGCTGCAACGCCTCGTAGAGCCCTTGACCAACTGTGCTGACTCCAACGCCGAGAGTAGCAGCATCTTCAAAGCTAAGTTCGTCGGGAATATGTATCTGCAAGTCACCTTTGGCGGCTATGTATTCTGCAAATGTTCCGTCCTCATGCTGCACGCTGTTGGAGCCGTGAGCAAAACCACAAACTCTATCGCCTTCCTTGAAAGCCTTCGTGACGGCTGTGCCAACTGCCTTGACAATGCCTGCATAGTCACACCCAACAAGAGCACCAGGCGAACTTAGGAAATCGATATTTTTCCAATCTGTGGGGTTCAATGCGACGGCTACAGTCTGAACAAGTATATAGTCATCACGGAGTGTAGGAAGGGGACGGTCGTTGACAAGCTTTGCCTCCTTCGGACCTTGAATAACAATGGCTTTCTGCGTATGGCTCGACATTATGATGATACTAGCGATGTACGATTTCGTTGATAGATTGTCAATTGAAAGGACTAATAGGCTGATTTAAGACGCGATAGAATCAACTCTCGAACATACTTACCAGGAGCAACCCGTATGACGTAACTAGGAATGACGTAACAGGGAATGACGTCACTCAAAACCTCTAAACCTTATATCTAAGAGCCACAGTTACGCTGTTTTATGATGAACACTGTGGGGAATTATGCGCCTAATATACTTTTGGTCAGCTCTCAGCCTCATGATACAAATTACCGAACAAATCACAAAACAAACCAAGACACAAGCTCCAAGCCAGCACTAAGCACTAACACAGAACGGAATATAAAAGTAAAGACCCAGACGCAAACATAAGATCCTAGCCCCTGGCAGGTCTGCGTCAGGGGATATTCGAAGCACGGAGTCTCCGTCTCCACCTCAGGTCTACTATTTGTGTTCCAAGGATTCTTTGGCGCCGAATACTACGTGAGGATGGCAGCATTAGTTACGAACACCCCGGTCTTCAAGTACTGAAGCGACACAGCAATATTTTCCACCGTCCTCTGATCAATAGAAGTCCAGTTTCCACAGGCTGGCACTAATAAAACTTAATCACCACTCAATTTTGGCTGAGTTATCCAAGGGATGGTCTCACGTCTAGACCTTTCCTCAGGGAGTGAGTGATCACGCCCCAGACGTGAGATCATCCCTTGGATAACTCAGCCAAAATATGTATTACCAAATCTGAGAACCATGAAATCGGTACCGAAATTGTGATTCCAGATGAAGGACCTAATACGTTGGGGCTATGTGGAGGTTTAAACGATTCCCCTAGCAAAAAACTCTATGAACACTGCATTGTCTCAGAGTCATGACCGTCAGCCAGTCACTAAATCAACTAAGAACAACAAAACGTGTTTCACGAGCCTAGGCGCAAGAATTGTGACTCTACGCGGCCTGGGCCCTATGGAGCCCCAGAAAAACTTGAGCTGGGAAAATATATCGCTTAGATTGGGCCGTCTCGAGGAGGTTAACTAACCCTTAATTTACCAGGGAAAGGGTTCCACAGTAATTAGCCTGTCACACTCCTAGACTACGCCAAGACCACGCCATCGCCGCCAAAGTTTGTTTTGCCAGCGACGGCGCGGCGCGTACCATTGCGGCGGACTCTGCTAGTCCTGTCATGCCATGCACTTGCCGAATTTCGGAATACGATAACAGAAACCGATTAGCAGGCCAGAATTTATGTGAATACTGCAGGACTTTAACCAGCAATTGCCTGACACGAAATGAATGGCCAAAGAAGAACTGAAGCCAGTAAAGAAAAGTTGGGTGACGCGGGAAAGTCTGAAGAGCATGCGGACGACGACATTTTATCTTCCCTCTACTTAGAATGGTATACCATGACCTCGAGCTGTCCTCTGATGGCGGCTGCACTTGGGCCTGTGTCAAATTTATTTTCGATCACGGCTCTCGCAGAGCCGTTGATAATTGAGTTGAATCATGGCCAATTCGATCGTTTCCATGCGGACAGTGCAAGGACTATTGCATTGAACGCAGTCTCCTTGGCTTTCGGAGTTCTTGCAAATGTGGCTCTGCTGGCGAATTTCACTGGACGAGTGAAGTACAGCCTATCTCAAGCTATCTCTATCACTTCGTTTTACATTGCCAGTATACTGTTATTGGCATTGATCGGCAACGAGTATCGAGTGTATTCTTCTCTAGTAAGAGACGGACTTGATCTTCAGTTTTCTCAAGGATACTGGAGCGCGTATGTTTCGTATAGCAGTTTGTATCGATTTTTCAGCTAACAATTGTCTAGAGTGATTACAGCCGTGCTCTACTTCCTGTGCGGCTTCGTGTTGACATGGAACCTTGTGGGACACCTCAGGGGTCTCTATCCCGCCAGTTTTATATTGACATCGTCGCAAAGAAGTTTAATGCTTCAAATTTTGTGTATCATAATATGGCTTGCTGGGTAAATTTTTTTTTGAGGTGAACATCGTACAATAGCTAAGATCTAGTCAGAGGAGGGGGCCTATTTGCTGGCATTCAAGACTACTCATATGGGGATGCCGTGTATTTTTGCGATGTAACTATTCTCACGATCGGTTTCGGCGATTTGCAGCCCACGAACGACCTCAGCCGCGGGATCGTCCTTCCATATGCTCTAATCGGCATCCTCATACTCGGTTTCGTTGTAGTCAATGTCCGCTCGCTCGTCCTCGTTTCGTCACGTGAACAGCAATCTCTCAACCGCGTCGAGCGACTCCGAGTCCGCAATTTAGGACGCGTGCAGCTTGAACGGACGGATGAGGACTCATTTAATCTCATGCGGAAAATTCATAAATCTGCAAAAAAGCGTGAGATGTTGGCCACGCTAGTTTTGAGCACAATATTGTTTTTAATTTTCTGGTTCATCAGCGCACTCGTCTTTTCAAAAATCGAGGGCTGGTCATACTTCATTGGCTTCTATTTCTGTACAACGACTCTTCTGACGATTGGATATGGCGAATTTGTGCCATCCCTACCCGGATCAAAAGCTTTTTTCGTGCTATGGTCGCTGATTGCCGTACCGCTTATGACTATGTTGATTATTAGTATGAGCGACACGGTCATTGCGGCTATCGTGAATGCGGCGCAGAAGCTCGGAGATGTGGTGCTGAAAAATATCTCATCGAACTTGACAACAGAACCCTCGCAACAAATGACGACTGAATTTTTGGAATCCCAACAACCGGACGAGCTACTCCCGGATGCGAGAAATAACGAAATGCAGAATTTTGATGCATATGACAACTATGGCAACGACCGCGACAATGAGAAAATTGTCAAGGAGGTACATTTGGTTGATGCTATACAAGGCATCGTCAGGGACTTGCATGTCAATCCACGTAAAAAATATTCATACAAGGAGTGGAATATGTTGGCGAAGGCAGTAGATACGCAATTTAACTGGCTTGGCACGGATTCGCCCATCAGGTTTCCTGTCGATGAACCAGCGTTATTTCTACGTCTATACTGGAATTCGTTGAGGGATCATTTGAAGAATCAATACAGGCAAATGGGAAAGCCTCAGCAACCGAACGTGGACATGTTTAAGAGCAGTGCGGAAAACATCGAAGATCAATAAGACGGTTGATGCCGTCTGGTGGACTACTGGCCAAGAAAAGTTGTGAGTTGATTTTGTCTGGATCGCATCCCCGTTGATGCACCTGACGAGTGCCGTGCGCTCACGGCGTGCTCAGTGTTAAACAAACCGCAGCTAATATGCAAGCTGGCGCACAAAGATGGCAGAGACTACTAAAATTGAAGAACGCTTCTGTCACGGAAATCACTTGTTCGTGTTAGGGGAGCGGCTCAGCTTATGCCGAAACTATCATGGAATACGGTCTTGGACGATGTCTGACCAGATGTTACCGGAGCTCTGAACATACAACATAAAGAGTGTCGGAATGCCTCCTGAATTCTCGATGTAATGAGCCGCATGGTCGGTGGCCTTCGGCACGTTCACTAATGACCTACTTGTGGCGGCTACCAGTGAAACGATGGAAGGGCCCAATATCCGGAGACTAGAACTAGTCTCCCCGGACGAATCGAACCTCCAGTGTTCTCGCAGTCAGATACCATCGTGTACATTAATGGTTTACTATTTCGATAAAAATTTAAGGCGGCTGTAAGCCATCCGGGAGGAGGAGCCATCCGGAGAAACAACCTCAGATCTTGTTGTCTACCGTACGATCTTTATTACAAGGAAAGCATAACCGATTACGAATATATGGATATACGAAACATTGAGGACCGAGGATCCAAATAACTGCAGAAGACTACCGAAAACAGCAAATAGTCATTGACTATGACGAACCCATCCAACAAAGCTTTCTACAGCAAAAAGATTGCCCCCTGGCGTAGCCCTGCCAGATAGGTGTCCTGGTCAAAGAAGTCGACTGGTAAACTCCTTTATGCTTTACTCGATAGAGCTACCTCCGGTATGAGATCCCCAAGACAAATGCACCAGGAGTTTCTAGGCTCCATCTGATTCTAGGCTCCGTCTGACAGACGTCCACGCCACTTTTTATCAGCTGCTAGCATATGTTAGAATCGCACATAGCTCCAAGGTTTCCGATAGCAATTGAACTTACAACACGAGATGTCTGTAATTTGTTATTCGGATCAAGCCGTAATTCTTCAATAAACAGGTCTACAACTCCTTCAAACCAAGTGTGCCTATTATAAATAAACGGACCAAGGAGCTGCCGGTTATTCTTTGAATTGCGGAAGTATCGCAGCATGTACCGTTGCTGCCGCTCATGCTGCTCAATGAACTCGTACGGCCGAGCTGGGGGCTTGTATCGCCGCCGCTCCTTGACCATGACGAGGATAACAATCTGGCATCCAAAAAGGTCACGCAACCACCTTCCCGCCTTTTGCAGCAAACTCTTATATGATTGAGAGACGCCAACTTCCACGATCAACTGAGGGATCCTGGAATATGTCCCAAATTTGATGCCATTATCTGGCTTAAAAGTAGTGCCTAAAATATCTGACTTGATCTCAGGACTGCAGACTTGCTGCAATTGGCTAATAAATGTCGAATCAACCCGCAAGTTTTTAAATGTCGCATGCGCACCCTGTACAAGCATATCTATAAAGGCCTCGGCCGCGCACTCATGCAGAGCACTCTCCGGGTCACATATATCAAGATTTGGTTTTCTCTGTCATGATAGAGTCGCAGTCCATACTATATGTCAATCAAGGATTTATCGCTACTTATACATGATGTTGTACACTGTATCACGTGCATGATTCGAGAACTCGATTCTTAGGCTTGCATATTCGTGCGGACTGAGCTCGACTTGTAGCTTCCCTTCTTCTATGGCGAGCATAAACTCACGTGATCGACGTGCGGAATATCATCGGCTGCGATCTGTGCAGCCAGTAAGGGGGCTCCTGTCTCTCGCGTAAATAGGAAGTCATATCCTGTAGCATGAAGATCGGGCTGGTCGACTAGTAAGGAATGGGCAAGTGTTTCGACTACGTCCCTATATGAAGTAGTAATTCGGCCCGAGAACTACTCGCCGATATTGTCCTTCAGGGTTCAGGGTTCAGGGTTCATTCGTTTTCAAGTCCCAGCCGGTTTGCAGTGATCTCCATCACTTCGCCCATCATAAATGCAGTCGTCAATCTGTTGTCCATGACTCCTGCTTATCAGTTCTATAGTATATCATGATCAAGTGCTTCGATAACTGCGATGCAAGAAACAGAAAAACATCGTCTTCAACGCGCCCGCGAGTTCATCCTCCGATGTGAATCGAACCGAGAGCTCCAAATTAACGTTAGTTACACTTCCTACAAAAAGTTGCACAAAGAGTTCCTCGAGAAAGACTTCTATTCTCCGTACGTGTTACCACAGTTTGCGAAATAATTTGTTTCGTGTGCGCAAGTCTAATGCAATATAGCTGCCACTTGGATTACGACTGCGACGAGGGAATTCTCACGATAGTTAATCCTAGAGGTCGTGTATGCTCATAAGCATGCCAATCTCTCGCTGACCTTACTTTAACTCGTGCGAAAGCGATCTTGACAAGTGAAGGATTGCCTGATGAGGTTGTTGGCTCCGTGCAACGGTTAGGCAATCTTACGATTCATTCATTGAAGCCCAATATCGATATGCGACCTGATAGATCGATATTTAGTAGCACGGATCCGTTGGTGCCGAGGATTGTGTTTGTCGGCGGGGTGTCGTTGGAGTGCCCGTATTTTGGCGATTCGCGTCATTCCTGTAGATTTTTTGACAGGGAATTTGTCATGGAAACTATATGGGGTTCCAGGATTGGCGAGGATCTCGATCGTTTTTTGATGTCTGTAGTTACTGTGTGAGTCATAGACGCTTTAGTCAGCAATTTCGGCTGTGCTCGGTTTTGTGTGATGAGTCGACTACTTGAACTGAAAGCGATTCTATGGCAGCTATACTTTGTCAGCGCCATGAGGCGGCAGCGGGGTATTTGGAGTACTCTTACTTGTTTCCAATACCCATCCCACAACGGAATAATGCGTGGCGTATATCTTTGACAATTAGATTCAAGATGTGAGCCAAGCAGGATATCACATGCACATTCCCATCAAGCAATGCAATGGCTTCGAACTCTCTGTAGAGCTCAGTATTACATGTTCTGCACCCTGCTGTTAGAACTCAAAGCCATAGAAAAACCTGTAATATCCATTGGTGACCAGTTTTGATAACAGTCGGTGGAGGTGTATAACACGCCTTTATCATAAGCCATTGCGGGGCTTACCATACCAACATCATAGCCAAGATGATGCATAAGCCACCATCGTAGTTGCAACATCATTACGCGGCGGAAACAACGAGCCGCTCTGTCTATCGCTAGATCGTGTTAAGGTAAACCAACTTTGGACGCTCTGTGCCGACTAAATTATTGGCTTGTAACTCTATGACGATTATCTGATCCAATTAAAATTTTTTCTCTCTCTGCAGGTCGAACCCTAGGGTGAGAATCGCCAGATGATTCGGTCTTTTGAATATAGCGAAGTGCTTTGGAATCTTTTATTATAATCACATCTCAGAATGTACAAACAGGCCAAAATAGTCAACAATGCGAGCTACAAAACCACAAACAAAGGAAGCGCAAATATTTTCCGGTTGATCATGTCGAGACTTACTGCTCACATGCAGGCTATTTAGAACCTGATTGAAGAGGGATCCGCGGCTGCCGATGATGACCTCCCTGCCACTCTTGGGATAAGGATCAGTGATTTTTATTCACAGGATGCATGGGAAGCTGCCAATATCGAGGACAGAACTGTCCCCTTTAATGGCTCTAGCTTTTTAGAAGGTTTGAGGCACGACATGACCGTGGTTGCCAAAAACAGGTTCATGGGCTTCCTGCACGAGAAATTGGGATTGAGGAGGCAAGGTCATCAGGGCTGATGCCTGACGACGATGTCTTCGTTCGTTTTGTCCTCCGTGATTTGTGGTTTGTATTTCCTTGGTTTGTGGTTTCGCGAATCTGTGATATCCCGATATGATGGAGTAGCAGGGTATGCAAACCGCGGCGTTTCGTTAAAGGATATCATTATTAAAACGTTAACTCCCTTGCCATTGATCCACATATCCTTGTCATCAAGAAGCTTTCTGTAGGCTTCACTGTACCCAACCTCATACACAATCGTCACTTTATCTTCGCCATCCAGAGGGGTATATCGGAATCCGCCATCTGGCTCTTTTCTGCTCCTCCCGTACAAATCGTCGAAGAGCTCAGTGGTCGATCCAATCGGGCGAATATTTTGTAGAGTATGCGGACTGCGAGCAGATAGATATGCGTCGACGTACTGCCACATCCCGAAGTCGATCCAGCGTGCTGCACTTTCATGGATGCCACTGGGGGCAGTCACCACCGTCACCGTCTGAGTAAGACTATTGTACGTCAAGGATGGGTACCTACAATATCGAATATTGTTAATAAATTTCCTAAAGCAGTGATAACCGACGTACCTCTGATCCTCTGAAATTCCTGCTGCCGATTTTAGTTCAGAAAATGCAGCATCTAGTTGCACAAACTTTTCATAAGGCAGTTGAACATCTAATCGCTGCTCTGCTGGATTCTCGTTGAGAAGCGCGAATGCCGCGTTGTAGTTAGAAACTGCCTCTGAGTCTGTTACTGACATCTGTTGGATATCCCATCCAGCGCAGTGGATTC
>JAJLTN010000286.1:55663-70311 GCA_030568215.1 Lipomyces kockii
CGAGTGGCATCTCCTACCTGTCCTATTCGGCGGCTGCATTCGGGGAGCTCAGTGGCCGTGGGAGCTTGGTTTAGAGGCAGACCGGCCCTGTTTATCTGCCGGACATTTGGATTTTGACCGAGGACAGGTCAAAGCGGCCACTACTGTTTACCCGGTTTGAGTCATGTGTCGGCAATGTGACTGAATTTCTCATATTGTGAATTTTTGCTAGATTCTCGTATTATTGCTTGTTGATGTCCACTTATAGAGGCCTGCAGCTAGCGAATCATGAAGCATCGACCATAGGCTGATGCGTCGTATCCCTGAAACCCTGGGACAAAGATGCTAATTAGGTGTTGGGGGGATTAATGTATATGGCTCTTGTACCCAGTTTCCGGGTTGCGATTCTAGAGGAATTATGTTTACGATGAACGCGCGAATCCGATCCCATATTGGGTCCATCGTATCTTCGATACAGGTCCACACTAGTTGATAACGCTTCATCGCCGTCAGCGTTCATAAGACAGGAGTGTGTTTCAAATTCTTGATACTTATTGATAGTTACTACATCCGCGAGTGAAGCATTATAATCCACTGTAACCCATGTGTCATTCCTCCGTTTATTGGGAGTCTCCGATTTTCACGCCAAATCCACCTTCCGGCACGTCATACAAAGCAGCGGCTCGTTTAAAATCCACGCCGGACGATATGATGGTATTGCCCCACCAATTGAATTTAGTTTTCGTATACTGCAAAGTCAAGAAGATAACGATGCCACTAAATGCTATTCCTGCTGACAAACCCGACGTCAGAAGGTAATTATACTTCACCCACCAGGCAAGGTAATGTCGCTTGATATGCCAACTGAATGCGAACCCAGCGAAAAGTCCGGGAGTGTAGTACGAGAGATTGTATGACCCGCCCCACCTGTTCACTCCACTGATGATAAGGACTGGATGCACATATTTCAAATAACGGGGAAAGTACGCGCGTAAGAGCCAACAGGCAATAGCTACGACGAAGCCAATAAGAAAACAGTACTTGAGCGCGGGGTACAGGGAATTGAACATGCGTTCAGGACCGACAAGTCCAAACATGATCGTGTCCGCGTAAAGTGACCTTGGGAATGAACAAACAAATTGATCTATTTGCGTCACGCTGCACAAGTCCGAAACCGACGCGATAAGGAATTCTGTGACGGCGATTGTCACTAGCGTCTGGAGGAAGGTCGCTAGCATCTGCGCACGGAACACTGCTCGCGGCGGGAGCTTAGAGTAGTGTCCCATTTTTAGATCGCTGATGAAGTCCTCAGCCTGGTCATCAATATTATAGCCATAGACACGACATAGCATGTTTGCCATGGCATTACCGGGAACCATGTAGCCAGTGACGATAACCGCAAGGTTATTCATTCCGAGTTGGTAACCCGTCACGGCATAGATCAAAGCCGTCGGCACCAACATTGTGACGCTGAGCGCAACTATCACGAGGATACTCAAGACCGGGGTGTCGGTGGGGTACACAGTCACTCCAACGATGCCGAACGCCAGCGCGATCACAAACACTATAGCGTACCACCAGTCCGGGACTTCGGGGTACTTTGCCATAAGCTTCGAGATAGGATCGTCATAACTTGCCATATTGTGCCGTTTGGGGTTTCGGATTTGCTGCCAAAATCCCTTGAGCGCTTGCCAAATGATACGACGCTCAGTTAGGAGAGTATATGTGAAACAGAGCGTATAAATGGAGAAGCTGGCGCCACTTGAAATCAGATTACCAATTGACATATATGGTGGAGAATAGTTCCGGTAATGCTCCAAGTCTATCAGGTTGCCACCAGTCATCGTGACGCGCGAAATATTGTACTTGTCCCCCACGCTGTCGAAGACATCGTTCGAATTAATGGGCAGATAGCCAGTCCATTTATAGTTCTTCCAATACAAAGCTATCAGGAGGATTCCGCTAAGAAACATTCCAAGGTATCGATTCAGCAGAGAGAAAAAGGGCACGACGAGAGGACTGGAATAGTTGATGACGGCCCAGTCGAAGGTAGTGATCGGATTGTAACCGAGCCCGAGATAGGATCCGGTAATAACAGCCAGGTTTGTGTTTCGCGGCGCAATCCAAGTCATCCAGTTGAATGTGCTGAGAACCTTGAAAATATAATTCGGCAAGAAGAAGTAAAAAAACGAGGCGATGAGCATTACGAAGAAGAACTTGTACCTGGTAATAGTCCATCCATTGACCGAGGATTTCACCTCCGGCAAAAGTAAGGCACGATTCAACGCCAAGGTTGGCAGGATTGTTGGCCAGACCGCCTCGAAACTCGTTAGCTAACTGTACAAAATGTCTTTTACACGATAGATCTGCCATTGGAGTTATACCTTGACGGGATAAATGACCCACTTGCGCAACAATCCCGCCAGACCAAACCCGAAGAACAACGTCGAAAAGTTCATCAAGAAAATGAATCCGAAATTGAGATACTTCATGCCAAAGAAAGTATCGAGTTTCATCGTCAGTACGTAGCCCATGAAATTCGAGCTGCCTGCAGCAATATTAACCATGGTTGTCACTAGCATTTGCTCCTTGTGCGTCCAAGGTCCTGGGTTGGTGCAGTAACGTTTCGCATGGAAAGTGAAAGACCAGTTCGGAAGGCGTTCCGCAAGCTTGCCACATGGGTAGAGTAGCAGCTGGATAACCGTGGACTGAATACGCAGGCTAGGCTGTCTCTGATTGAAAAATGTATTGACAAAGGACCCGATGCAGACCCAAATCGTTCCAAGAACGTAGGCGCGGATGGTTTCAACAGGAATGGTAGGGTCATCGAATGGATCACAGATGGCTCGAACTTCAGGGTACGGAGAGTGGTACTTGATCAAGGCTGCCTCTATCTTGACGTCAAGATCATGGCCTTCGGGATCTTGGTCGCGAGCTTCTCCTGCAAGCAGTCCCGTAATCTTTGTCATGGTCTGTGCGGGAAAGTTGACATCGTCGTCATGATATTCAACTGCGTCCGCCAGTATTTGCAGTCCTTCTTCAAGAGTCATCGTCGAGACCTTCTCGTACATGAACTCGGAGACGGGATCGACAAGGTTAGAAACATCTTCTTCACGAAACTGATTCTGATTCCTGATGCGAAGGATTACCCTTGACTTGTCGTCAATAGACTTCTCGACAATATGAACTCCTTTCTTCAGTTCCTTGGATTCTTCGAATGAATCGATGACACTGACGCCAGGCGCCATTCGGTCTTCTGAGTAGAAGTCAGAGTTTCTATTGCTCATTGGGTGTCTTGATAGTCTATACGGTCGGTTGGATATCAATATTGCTACTAAGACTCTGATTAAAATGCTTACCGTTAGAGTGTGGTGAAGATAGCAAATTGGGTCCACAACGCTTTGACCAGACGTACGCTTGACTGAAGGCGATATCCAACGAGAAATGAAGAGGGGATTGTCTATATATATCGGTCGAAAGAAGTCGTCACACCGTCCTTCGTCTATCTCCGATCAAAGATAAGGAGAAATCTCTTTCGGGCGGTGTCATCATGCCAAGTTTACGGCTTCTGCATTTCGTATCGGGTAGTAGAATTCAGCACGCAATCAACCTCTACTTGTTAGCCGACACGCTGCAACATCTCAACTCTTGGCTTCCGCACGGTCTGATAAACCTTCGTCCGTGTCTATCAGGCAAAAATCCTAGCTTTCTTTTGAGACAGAAAGATAGCGTGAAATTGTTATCTCTTCTGTTAGCCACATCTCAGACGTACGAGCAATCATATTTCCCTATGGTGTCTGTTAGGGTCATTCTGCTCTCGAACCCATGTTGCGTCTAGATTACAATCCATCTCGTAATTTTATCTTTAGCATCTTATACTCCTTAGCCGCGCTCTTTGATTCAAATGCAGCAAGCGCGTTTGTGGCGAACTTTTGCAAAGAGCCCGTTAGGATTGGTGGAACGGTAAGTGCCATCTTGCACTTAGTGACACTGATAACCTTATCCTTATACTAGAAATCAGTGATCCGTGCACTATTAACCTCGCGAACAGTGCGCAACGCCACGGGATGTTGGCCCGTAGCAGAGGCGGTGTATGTCCCCGGAGTAAGCGATAAGGAATTGCGGCGTAGCGTCTTGAGTGCATATCTATCCGCATTGGGTTGCGTGAGCGATAAGGAATTTCGCCGTCACATATTGAACGCTGCTCGGACGATGAGCAACACGGTTTCTAAGCACCAATGGAATATGCTAACAAATTCTTCGACGACAACTCCAACGACAGCCAGTTTGTCCACTTCAGCAGTGTGGTAATTTACCATCTTTTCGTCTGCAGGTGTCATCAACGACTTCACTCGAGTCCAATCTTATTGTATACAACTTAAGAGCAAATCATGCAAACCGAAGAAAGTTTAGCACTTCCAATATCAGTAGTCTCTGCGACAGAGCAGCACGGAGCAACGAGAAACGGCACAACTCGTATCGGTGGGTCTGTGCGCCAAGGAGATTTTGACCCTTAACCTACTATTCTTGCCGGCATCTTGGCGCGTTTGCTGACAATTGACGGTAATCTTAGTTGAGTGCATAAATACAAAATGATTAGATTGCTTTTTAAAATTTTTATAATCTTTTAAAATAAACAAAAAAATTAGGGTACAGCAGAATGTAAGGCATTCGGTGAGTGAAGCTAACAACGTTGGAGAATGTGAGGTGTCTGAGCCGAGGCTCAGAGACAGTGAGACTCCAAAGAGAAAGAGCGTGATCGTATGAAATGTTAATGATCATGAACACGATGCTCTCTGCTGTAGTTCGGGGGGTCTATTGGTGACTTGTATAACTCCGCCTGACTGCGACCGAAGAAGCACGTGCGACACATCGGCCATGACGCAACTAGATGGCCGCTGTTCGTGCGGCGCCTATATGAGCTGTCAAGCGACTTAATACGTTTATCATTTGCATTATTTGGCATCATTGATATACAGACGGCAATAGCGAGTCTGTCTCTGTGCAATATTAATGTGGATGTGGCACCGAGATCTAAACCATGCACAGTCCAAGCGGCGGCAGCGGGTTGCATGATATTTCAGCCTTTGTTGCGACTAAGGCCTTATTTCCTATTACGCTGAAAATGTTCGTCATGACCACAGCATACACCCTGAATCAAGTCAGACGTTTGTCCTGCTTCATTGGAATTTCGAGACAGGCATATTTTGCTTCGATCTTCAAAACCCTGAACTCGGCGCCGACTAACTTTCTTGCCTCGACAATCAACCTGCCCTGTCCGACCAAGATCGGAAAGTTCAACCACGCATGCTCATAACTCGATGTGTTGCAAGTGATGTCACCAAATACGCTGGCTTCACCAAATTCAGTCGACTTCTCCTCCTTGTCTCCCTTCAAAATTTTGCCTGTTTCTCCATCAATGGAAATGAAACGCTTGCTATGGAACCGGAAAATGTCTTTGCTGGCGTTATCTTGCGCCACCATATGAACTTCTTTTTTAAGTCCAATAACACCTGCCGAGGCGTAGAGAGTCGTGTAGTCACCACCACCTGGGAGTATATTAGCGTGGAGGTCGGAGTTCACCGCCTCAACTGTTCCGTCAGTGATCGCTGTCCAGTTCGCTTCGCCAAGGGGCGTTGAGCCACCACGAATCACGGGCGCGAGATCAATGTGCATGTTTGCGACGTGCTCCAGACGAGGTGCTGGTGATGATTGGGACGTTCTTATCAGCGCTATAGGACCAAGAGACGGGCGGTGCGTTTGTAAAAAGCATGGAGATGTTCTAGAGACGCGATGGTTGGGTACATTATCAAGTACTGAGTAGAATGCTAAGCCCATTAATGATGAGGGATTTGAACGGGGCGAGTCTTAAACAGGCGCCAAAATTTCCGGTGAATTTGAACGGTGCAAGTTGTTGAAAATTGAGGGTATCGTGATGCCAACCAAACGTTGAGGGTCTCGTGAACTTACCTCTTGGTAGGATTGATAATTTTCACTGCATCCATAGTCATGATCTTTCCAACAATACTCCGCAGCTTCGCTAAAAGTATCACTCATATCCTCTGAAGACCCGATACGGCCAAGGACGGCCATTTTCATGGATTTGAACTGTCGAGACCTCAGCGACTGTCTTGATGTTCGATCATCAGAAATGGAGTTTCGAGCGGACACTCTTCCTAAGCCAATTGCACCGGCATTTTCTCGAGATATTCTGCCATCTGAACTCGATTATCATTTGTATGGCATTATTTCGTACGTGGTTCTGTTTATCTCAATCAAACTGTAGCCGTCTTTTATCGTAGGTCAATAGCTGTTATTTCATCTGCGCATCACTTTCTCGAGTTAGATATAATTTATCACGTAATCTCTATATCAATTGAATTATCAATAGTAAAACACAATCAGAAGAAATATAACCTGAGACTCCGAAGACTTCACTTATCCCATCTCTCATCGCTTCAGCCTGATCCTGATTTCCACGCCATGGCTCGCAGTCCCTCAGAGAGCTATCGTCGATTACATTTCCACATTTGTAGCAGTGACATTAACACAACCATGCCTCTGGTCGTAATAATCTGTCATTTCTTTATCTATTCCCCTAAACACCTGATCATGCAATACAGAGAAATATAGAGTACACCAGAGCAAAATGAAACATACGATGACCACTGTCGTGCCTACTATCGCACTCAAGACTTTAAATGCCATACTATCTAGGACTCTGCCTAGCTCTGAAGTTGCCAGTGCGTAGGTGCCCATCGGAAAACAGAGACTCCACCAGGTAATCCCGAACTGGCGCGGCCGGGCGACAAGACAAGACGCTACAGCGCAGAACAGCCAAAAGCTGGCAAATGCAACCATAAGCATGCTAATTCCAACGCCAACATACAAAAATATCGGTGTCTCCGTTAGCCATATATACTTGACCGCGTAGTAAGTATTCACGTTGTTCAAGTTTCTCAAGACCGAGTATGCTCCCTGGCCAAGCGGGCCGACTAGTAGGAATGAGCTGATCATGTGTTCTCTTTCCGGTAGATTAGCGGTAAGCAAGCGCCACACGTAGACGACAATATAGGCAAGTGCTAGTAATTCGCCGTTGCCCCACATTAAAATTGATACCGCTATGACGTGGCCCTTATATGAATACGGCAAGTAGGGCACGAGTAGTGCTGCAGTCGTTGAATTGACTATGAGTGCAATTGTTGGAAGTAATATAACACCTGTGAGCTCTGTTGGGTTCTTTCTGTCATGCGTTACGAACCCATTGAACACGATAAACCACCCAACTGTAAGAGCGAGAGAAATGTCCAGCCAAAGCAAGACGTAGCACGGCCACACGGCTTGTCTACCAAATATTTTGACAGTATCCATCAGCACAGATGAATATGCCGTAGGAATGCAGCCATAAAACATAGATTGCCACGGATGTCGAAGACTTCGTAGTAGTGTGCCAGGGAACAAGACGAGGCGAAGGACTGTGAAAATTATGAACAACATGAACAGGAACAAGGCCACGCCCCAGTACGCGTACGCAAGTCGTGTGAGCCAGGATATCTCAAAGTTGTAGTTGAGTAATATGCTAGAAGATATTCCGCATCCCATTACAACTGTGAACATTCTATTCTCTGTTAGATATATTCCGGTGTCTGTGACGATATTGTGTTACTTACGCAGGCGAGAAATTACGAATGCGAAACAGCAACATTGACATTGACCGTGAATCTCTCGACCTAGCGCTACCATCAAGAACGTTGTCGATTCTCTTCGCCAAGTTGGTCCTCATGATGAGGTCACAAATTTTGCTGGCCGCGTCCGGCCACAATACACCTAGCTCCTAAACAGACGCCGGAACCCGGAAAATCAACGGACGTAGCTAGTATCGTGGTTTCATAGCCAGATAGACAAAAGAACGAAAACACAGAATAAGGCAACAAAATTCTTCTTCCGATCCAACATTCGGTTCGGTTCGGTCGGGTCGGTCGGCACAATTGCGTCGCTAATTATACTCTTATCCACCATGAACTAGCCCCCCTATAAAAAAACCTTGCTCCCTGTCGCCAAAGGCTTGGTTGTTCCGCACCACACATCCCAGTGCCACTAACAGGCGCGAACCCAAATTATTACTCCTCCGTATACCAAATAGACTTTCACCTCAGATGTACATTACAGTGACGATGACGATCGCGTGAACTGCCGTAAGGTTCGGGCCATAGTTACAGCTGTACAAAGTTTCAAAGCGGTGCAACCTGCAGTCGAATCGGTTCACACAACCGACGGCTAATAACATTTGAGGCAGATGTCGAAACGAATGATAACGTCAGCATAATGATTAGGCAAACCTAGTGCTAATCTAGAAACTACGAGAGCATACGAAAACGATTTCACGATACGGTTCGAACACAGAATAAGGCAACAAAATTTTCCCCAATTAGGTTCACCTATAGCACGAGAAGGTTAGGGTTATCCAATTTAGCCGTCAGGAATGCACATGACTTACTTGTATTTGACGGCCACCAGACCACGTTTTGAACTCGCGAACAAAACGCTTCAACCCCCAGGTCTGGTGGTGAACCGTCATGCATGACAATCTGGCCGGACCAGAAAGCAAGGAGACAAGCCTCAACGGACGGCTACCTACTCTCTTCTGGGAGAAGGGCGAGTTTGCTCGCCCGAGAGAGATCAGTAACTGCCCTCACATATGGATGTATATGAATTCATATACATCGACAAATAAAAACATCAGGGTGTAGGAAAAACCCAGCACCGTTCCATATCCCCGTGCCCATATATCCCTCGTGCTCATTGTCGAGTAACGTGGCAGCATCCGGAAAGATGCTACCACTTGCCATCATGCGCTCAGTGCATGATGAACTCAAACATTAAAATCACGGTCAAAGACCGAAGTGCTCGAAATGCGAGTACTTTTACGAGCCTGATGGCTCCCCTCGGTGCCCATATATCCCCCGTGCCCATAATCGACTCCTCCCAAGGGTGCCCTGTCTGAGAACACCGTCTGCCTCTGCAGACTTTGAGAATATTATCAGTATTACTGCAGACTTTAAGAATATTATCAGTATTCTCGTAGGACGATGACGAGGAAGGGCGGCAGAAGCAGCGGGGAAAGATGGCCATATTTATAACCCGACGAGAGGCAGAGAATGTGCGCGAGTGGGCGACGGGTGAGTCCCCGAGATTCGCTCTGGGCGACTCTAGAGCCTTGGTAAGCGCCGTCAGCATGCGAACGTGATTGCGCAATTAATTTATTGTCTACTCCGCAAATCCACGATGTTACACCGAATTGGAATACGGAGACGTGTTGCAGCATGACGCAAACAACCGCTCACTATTGGCAAACCCTCAAGAGGATTCGAAAAAGCGCTGTCTTTAGAATCCAATATCGGCTGGGCCACTATGGGATGTGGACGTTTAGTGGCTCGCTAATTGTGGATGCGAGAGAGACGCGTTGTTTTGTTGACGTTGTTCTGGTGGACGGGACGAGTCGGTGAGAGCGTGCCAGCATTCGATCTGTGTAACCCCAGAGTGCTGGCAAGACAGTCATCGGTTCGAATGTGAAACACTAATTGATTAACTAATTGCATGAAATAACCGATGTTGCATGAAATAGCCGAGCTTGTTTTCAGCGCGAATCTCCGTCTGAACGTGATTGCGTTACACTGAATCAGAGTGAACACGCACCTTCCAGACGAGATCCGCGATGACGCCAGCAGCTTGATGGCAAAGCCTCTGAGAATTGAGAAGACGCTATCACCAGATGTGTATATTAGCTGGGCCATTGTGGAGGTTATAATAATATTAATAATAATAATTGATGCATCGCGAGTTGTGGATGTATTGCCTAACTTTTAGACGCTACAAAGACGTGTTCTAGCGCCGTCCAGTGTTTTAGAACAGTGCATAGGTTCGGTTCAAATAAGGTTCATCGTAATCAAATCAAACGACGGCAAATTCAGACTTCTGCTACTCACCAGCCGTGACGAAGTATTCATGTTTCCGGTCAGTGATGATCATTCATGAGATATGTTCTCAGTGGTTGGAATGTAGCAAGCAACAGCAGTGGGGCACATGTCCACACTGCGAGATCACACAACCTTGCTGTCGTGACCTCGATCATAGCACAGCACCATCGCATGCCGCACAGTGGGCCATTGTATTTAATTCTTTCTTTCGCGTTAAATTATCTCGAGATTTGGATACTAGCGGGGCAACGAGGGTCAAAGTTTAGTTATGGCATCCGCACTGCATTTCGTGAAAAAGGTATGCATACCGTCTGACAGTTCTTGATGATTAGGACGATGCTCAATTGCAGGACAGGTTTGGTCGTCCCTGGCGACTTCAGGACTGGAACCGATTTTATTTCCACGTGTATAGTAGCATGGCGCCGATAGGTTGGATGAATTTTACTGACTATAGTCAGGGGTTAGTTGAAATTGTTGGATGCGGTGCAGGGATACGTTAAAATAGGTTGACTATAGAGAAGAGTCATACAGTGAGTTCAACATCGAGGAGCAGTATCTCTCTTGCGTGCTAACGGCCAAACGCATGCAGAATCGGTTACAAATCTTACATGGCGGAACTGTTACTTCTCTTGGTACGCGAAACCTAGTAGTATTTTGGTCCTAGACCTGCGACTAATGATCACTATAGCCGATCTGACTGGGTCTTTGGCGGTTTCGTCACGGGGCATGTATAGCACCGGTGTCTCTACTGACCTGAATGTGACATATATCTCGTCAGGCGGCAAAGTCGGTACGTATCACTCGGACCCCTCTTTACAGCTTATATCTAACTAATGGTGGGAGGAGACAAAATCTTTATATTTAGTTGCTCCTTCAGCGTGATGGAATGTATTCTGGTTAACAATTAGTAGGAAAGCAGGTGTCACAAACTCGGCCGCAGTTTGGCGTTCACCAGCGTCGAGTCCCATAAATACGAATTATTTGCGCGGGGAACGCATACTAAATACATTGCTACTGCAATGAAGGATGCAAGTAACTTGTTCATGATTAAGCAGAGTGGAAGTACTAAATGTCGTGTAGGAAAATAATAGACTAGAGGCATAAATACTTGAATCTATTTGTAGCGCATGCATTAAAAGAGACGATGCCATCGCTAGGGCTGGACACGAATACAATTTTAATTCGCAGCGTAAACTTTTATTCGCAACGAATAAAATGTCGGCTACGAATGCGAATGCGAATAATATTCGTATATTGGTAGGGTTTCAGAGGCCCCCAACCCTGAAGACCCTTACCAGTTTCTCCTATCAAAAGCTGTATTTTACTTTTACCGACGAGCGAACTGATAACTACTGATCTTCGAACCAAGCTTTCAACATAAATCTCTACAGCATGGCCGATAGGGACTCACGCGAAGCTTGATTTGTTGCTTGAGGGATATGTGGCAACGAGGAAGTTTTTTAATGTATTTTTTAGATTATTATACTTCATATGTGCGAAGATCGTTTTGTTAAGGGGTATGTACGGCAACGAGGACGTTTTTAAATGTATTTCTTAAATTATTATATTTTACATGTGCGAATATTGCGAATAATTACGAATAAATTTTTTATGCGCATATTCGTAAGCATGAAACACCCAAATATTCGTCATTCGTGTCCACCCTAGCCATCGCAAACAAGACTTCCATGAAGTAGATTTTCGACTAATATTGTATATTATGGAAAAGGAATAGCCTAGATCGTAGTGTTTTTTACGTGCGAGAGGAGGTCTAGAAAGTTTCAGGGGCTTATCGAGGGGTTAGGGTTAGTCCCTGGTTACTATAAAAAAGCTGCCTGTATCTATCTATAGAGAGATTCTATGATATCGTCAACCATCCTTCTGCTACTACGTTCAACACATATACACTAGGTGGCTGGACGGCATTTACAGGGCAACGACGCAGACATTTGGTACGCAGCAAACTTGATAAATTGGAGCCGGATAACTAGAATAAATTTCATCAATTAGTAGCAGATTCCCTGTTGGTAACGGGATTAAGCCAAATAATATCTTAACCAAGAGATGGCCGTAAAGATCAACAAGTCAGACTCGTAAAGACCACCTGATTAAATAAATGCCAAATGTAGGACAGTTATGCTGTTGCTTTGGAGCCGCATGACCACCATCGTGATCGATGAGGGCACAAGTAGATCTTTTGCTGCAACGAAGAGAATTCAACCGCAACCAATATAGTCTACCTCATCTTGTTGCATTCCACAGGCTCTTTCTAAGCAGGACGGACGAGCGATATTGGCCTATGGCCGTTTGAGACGTCGTAATGGACAATTCGGTCTTGAATCACATCTTCAGCGACCTCCGGTCAAAGTGAGTTTCTGCAACGTTTATGTATTTCGCTGAACTGTGGCCTGACTAACTGTTAATTGCGACACAGATCTCCTGATGTCCGTAATCGGTCTGCAGAGGATCTTCGCAATCATCTTTTAGTTGTCGTGCGCGAGCTTCCGACAGATCAATTCACCCGATATAATAACGATGTGAATCGTCGTATTTTCGAACTGATACACTCAACCGACACATACGACAAGCTTGGTGGCATCACGGCGATCGACAAATTAATAGATTTTGACGGAACAGAGGAAAATGCGACAAAGATCACCAGGTTTGCAAACTACCTACGCATAGTAATCCCGTCCAACGATGTCGACGCTATGCGTGTCGCCGCCAAAGCGCTGGGCCGTCTCGCCATCCCTGGCGGCACTCTCACTGTCGACTTTGTCGAGTTTGAGGTGAAACGTGCATTGGAATGGTTACAATCCGATCGTCAGGAATCTCGGCGTCAGGCTGCCATGCTGATTATATCCGAACTCGCGCAGAATTGTCCGACAATTTTGTATGCTTATGTGCCCCAGATCTTCGATCTTATTTGGGTTGCGTTGCGGGATCCGAAAGTTACGGTGCGGAATGATGCTGCGGATGCGTTGCGTGCTTGCCTGAAGATTATTTACCAGAGGGATAATCAGCTGCGGCAACAGTGGTACTCGAAGATTTACGAGGAAGCCCAGAAAGGGTTCCGGATAGGCTCTGCGGACGCGATTCATGGAAGCCTGCTAGTATACCGCGAACTTTTTGAGCAAGCGGGAATGTTTATGCAAAAGTACTACGACGATGTTTGCGAGACGGTACTCAAGTACAAAGACCACAGAGACAACCTTGTCAGGTTGACTGTCATCGTTATGATGCCTAATCTCGCGAGCTATACTCCGAACGACTTCGCTAGCAAGTATATGCATAAATGCATGCTTCATTTACTCGGACAATTGAAGAAGGACCGCGAACGAAATCAAGTGTTCCAAACGATCGGTAAAATTGCCGGCGCTGTCAGAAGTAATATGGGTCCGTACTTAGACGCTATCCTGACCAACGTTAAGGAGGGACTGAGCCAAAAAGGTCGAGCTAGAAAAGAACAAGAAAAGTCGATTTTCGAATGTATCAGTATGTTGGCAGCGGCTGTAGGTCAGGCATTGACGAAGAATCTCAACCTCGACATTTTGGACTTGATGTTTGCGTGCGGTCTTAGCGAACACTTGCGAACTACGTTGGTTGATCTTGCGACATATATTCGACCTTTGCTGCCAACGATACAAGAGCGTCTCATCACCATCATCGCATTCTCTCTGAGTGGGCGACCGTTCCGGGTGCCGGGATCGCCAGAGTCGGCACTACCAATGCTATCGGACGCTGCTCGTGAATATCGAGAAGCAATACTTTCCAAAGATGGACCGGCTGTAAACAATGACATGAAAGACACTGATCTCATTGCGCTTACAATGCGAATCCTGGGAACGTTTGATTTTACGGGATATACGTTCAATGAATTTGTGCGCAACTGCGTGATCACCTATCTGGATGACGAGAATCCAGAGGTCAGGAAAGCGACTGCGCTGGCATCGTGTTCACTGTTTTCGAAGGATCCGATTTGTTTCCAGACTAGTGCGCACGCAATTCGGGTAGTTGGCGATGTGTTGGAGAAGTTGCTGGCTGTTGCGATAGCTGATCCTGGTATGTTATAATATTTTGGTGAGAAAATACCAAGGGTCATAATGCTAACGAGTAGTAGTCGCCGAAATCCGATTTGAAGTTCTCAAATCATTCGACGCCCGATTTGATTCACATCTCTCACAAGCCGACAATGTACGACTTTTGTTTATCGCGCTGAACGACGAAGTATTCGCAGTGCGTCAGGTGTCGATTAGAATCATTGGCCGCCTGACGAATATCAATCCAGCATATGTCATGCCTCCTCTGCGAAAGATATTGATTCAGCTTCTCACGGAGCTCGAGTACTCGACCAATAGCAGATCCAAAGAAGAGAGCGCAAAATTGCTATCAATTCTGGTTCGATCGACAAAAGGATTGATAAAGCATTACGTCAATCCAATGATTAAAGTCCTATTACCGAAAGCGCGCGATAACAGTACCTCGACGGCAGCTAGTGTAATTACTGCGCTCGGCGAATTATCTCGCGTCGGTGGGGAGGAACTTATTCCTTATATCAAAGATTTGATGCCCTTGATTCTAGATGTCTTGCAGGATCAGAGTTCGCCACTGAAGAGAGATGCCGCGCTTCGCACGCTGGGTCAGCTTGCCAATAGCTCCGGATATGTCATCGATCCACTCATTGATTATCCA
>JAJLTN010000286.1:70321-128329 GCA_030568215.1 Lipomyces kockii
CTAGTGTCTATCTTGAAATCAGAGCAATCATTACCTATCCAACGAGAGACAGTCAAACTTATCGGCATTCTTGGTGCATTGGATCCATACAAGCATCAAATTGTCGAGCGAGGAACTGGCGACAAGTCACGTGAGCATAGTGCGACTTCAACTGATGTCTCACTAGTGATGGCCGGTATCAATCCATCATCATCGGACGATTATTATGCTACCGTTGTGATTAATATTCTTTTGAACATCCTGAGAGATCCATCGCTCGGTACTAATCATACTGCGGTCATCCAGGCGATCATGTATATTTTCAAGACGCTTGGATTGAAGTGCGTGCCATTCCTGACTCAGATCATCCCAAGCTTTTTGGCCGTCATCCGTACCTGTCCGCACAGTATCCTTGATTTTTACTTCCAGCAACTCGGCATCCTGGTAACGATTGTAAAGCAACACATCCGGAATTTCCTGCCGGACATATTCGTTCTTGTTCGGGATTTCTTCAAGCAGTCATCTAGTCTGCAGATTACGATCCTCACACTTGTCGAATCTGTCTCACGCGCTCTTGAGGGCGATTTCAAGATGTACCTTCAGCAGTTACTGCCATTAATGCTTCAGATATTTGATCAAGACAAATCCGCTCTCAGAACTCCTACCCAGAAAGTTCTTCATGCTTTTGTTGTCTTCGGATCAAATGTCGAAGAGTATATCCATCTCGTGCTCCCATCTGTTGTTCGCATGTTTGAAAATTCACCACCTGTGCTGGAAATCGCGGCAATGGAAACCGTCGGCCAAATGTGCAAGAACGTTAATCTGGAAGATATGGTTTCTACAATTATGCACCCGACGCTTCGTGTGCTTGCATCGACTACCAATGACGATGTGCGCAGGTTTGCGATGGAACTTGTCACCTCGATGATTTACTACCTCCGGGACGACATCGCGGTGTTCATACCTGTGATCAATAAAGTCGTCGTGGCGAATAAGATATATCATTCGCAGTATGAACTATTGGTGTCCAAGATGGTTAAGAAGGAGCCGTTCCCGCAGAGGCTTGATACCGAATCTGATATGAAATACGCGGTCAGCGGTATTGATGAGGTTTCTGAGGCCAAGGCGCCGGTTAAGAAATTACCCGTTAACCAACAGCATCTCAAAGCAGCATGGGAGGCATCGCAGAAGTCAACTAGAGATGATTGGCAAGAATGGATCAGACGCCTGAGTGTCGAGCTGCTAAAAGAATCACCCTCGCACGCACTACGAGCTTGTGCGTCCTTGGCTGGTGTATACTATCCTCTTGCGAAAGATCTATTCAACGTCAGCTTCGCGTCGTGTTGGACAGAAATTTACGATCAATACCAGGATGAATTGATACGTGCAATCGAAACCGCATTGATGTCGCCTAAGATTCCACCTGAGATCCTGCAGACCTTGCTGAATCTCGCAGAGTCTATGGAGCACGATGACAAGGCGCTACCGATGGACATTCGCACTTTGGGACAGTATGCAACTAGATGTCATGCCTACGCAAAGGCCTTGCATTACAAAGAACTCGAATTTATTCAGGAGCCTACGACTCCGACCATTGAGTCTTTAATTAGCATCAACAATCAACTGCAACAAAATGACGCCGCAGTCGGAATTTTGAAGCACGCTCAACAGCATCACGATTTGCAGCTGAGGGAGACATGGTACGAAAAGTTGCAGAGATGGGAAGATGCGTTAGAGGCGTATAATCGGAGAGAAGAAGATGAGCCTAATGGCCTGGATATTACTATGGGTAAGATGCGATGTCTACATGCATTGGGTGAGTGGGATTTGCTGTCTCAGTTGGCGCATGAAAAGTGGATCAATTCAAATAATGAGATCCGGAGGTCCATCGCTCCATTAGCTGCGGCCGCAGCATGGGGTCTGGGACAGTGGGACCGTATGGCTCAGTACATCAATGTCATGAAGGTAGAATCGCCAGATAGATCGTTCTTCCACGCTATTCTCTCTTTACATCGGAATCATTTTGAAGACGCCGCTGTGCATATTGTAAAGGCGCGTGATCTGCTTATTACGGAGTTGGCTGCACTGGTCGTCGAGAGTTACAACCGTGCGTATGGTGTTGTGGTCCGAGTTCAGATGCTTTCCGAATTGGAAGAAATCATTACTTACAAAATGGCGACCGATGATCCAGAGCAGCAGCGAGTTATGCGGAAAACGTGGACAAAGAGGCTCAAAGGTTGCCAGCGAAACATGGATATATGGCAGCGCATGCTTAAGGTTCGTGCTCTCGTTGTCAAGCCTCGTCAGGACATGGAAATGTGGATCAAATTTGCAAACCTTTGTCGAAAATCTGGTCGAATGGGATTGGCAGAGAAATCTCTCAATTCACTAGTCGATGATCCTGATCCAAACGACTTGGTCAATTCACCACCAACATCATACGCCGGTCGCGCGCCTCCACAGGTTGTATACGCTCAATTGAAGTATATGTGGGCCACTGGAAACCAGAAAGAAGCCCTGAGTCACTTATGCGATTTCACGGCGAAGATGTCGCAAGATCTCGGATTAAATACGAATGACCTTATGACGGAGCCCCTACCTTCCGAGCTCGTCGTGTCTGCCTCACTTACAAATGTACACGCGGTGAATGGCAACGGTAGCGTGAATGGGTCTGGTGCGCTAATCAAGGGCAACGGCAATGGAAACGTAAGTGCGGCTACTGCGTCTGCGGTCACCAGGACCCGTATTCAAGACTACACGAAATTACTTGCTCGATGCTTCTTGAAACAGGGCAAATGGCAAATCGCACTTCACGACTCTTGGCGAAGTGAGAATTCGAACTCTATTCTGAGATCATATCTATTGGCGACCTATTTTGACAAAGGATGGTACAAGGCTTGGCATAACTGGGCTCTCGCAAATTTCGAAGTCGTCACGGCCACCGATAAACCTGATAGTAAGGACAGAAATGAGGCGATGTCTAACGAGCTTGTCGAAAAATATGTACTGCCAGCAATTCAGGGTTTCTTTAAGTCTATCTACTTGTCTAGCGGTAATTCCCTACAGGACAACTTAAGGTTGCTCACTCTCTGGTTCCGTTACGGTGGTTTGCCTGATCCGGCCAAGGCAATGAACGAGGGCTTCACCACCGTTAGTATCGACACGTGGCTAGAAGTCATTCCACAGTTGATCGCAAGGATTCATCAGCCTAATCCGATTGTGCGCAAATCGCTTCATGCTTTATTGTCAGATCTTGGTCGAGCACATCCTCAGGCACTCGTGTACCCGTTGACGGTGGCGATCAAGTCTGACAGCCATACGCGTCAAATGGCTGCTGCTGCTATCATGGACAAGATGCGTTCTCATAGTGCCACGCTTGTTAAGCAGGCGGAGATTGTCATTCAGGAACTCATACGCGTTGTTGTACTGTGGCATGAACAGTGGCATGAAGGTCTAGAGGATGCATCTAGATTATTCTTTGGTGATCATAACATCGAGAAGATGTTCGCCACCTTAGAGCCTCTGCATAAGATGCTAGAGATGGTAGGACATGTTTCGTGTTTCATTAGCTTTGATTAGGCTAACTGTGTTCTAGGGTCCTCAAACCCTGCGCGAAATTTCATTCCATCAGGCATTCGGTCGTGATCTTCGAGAAGCATATGACTGGGTATTAAGTTTTAAGCGCACTAATGATATGACACACTTGAATCAGGCCTGGGATGTCTATTACAATGTTTTCCGAAGAATCACTCGTCAGCTGCCTCAACTTCAAACGCTTGACCTCCAGTATGTGTCGCCTAACTTACTGGAATGCCATGATCTTAAGCTGGCAGTCCCGGGAACGTATGCTAGTGGCAAGCCTATCATTCGGATCGTCAGCTTCGAACCGACATTTACGGTTATCTCCTCAAAACAGCGACCACGACGACTAACTATCAAGGGCAGCGATGGCCAAGATTATCAATATCTACTTAAGGGTCATGAGGATATTCGTCAGGATAGTTTGGTCATGCAATTATTCGGGTTGGTTAACACGTTACTTTCTGCTGATTCAGAATGTTTCAAACGTCACTTGAGTATCCAGCAATATCCAGCTATTCCACTGTCTCCAAAGTCTGGTTTGATTGGTTGGGTGAAGGATATTGATACGTTCCATGTGCTCATCAGAGAATACCGTGACTCGCGCAAAATTCTGCTCAACATCGAGCATCGGATTATGTTGCAGATGGCACCAGATTACGATCATCTCACTCTCATCCAGAAGGTGGAGGTGTTTATGTATGCTCTTGATAACACAACTGGTCAGGATTTTTATCGTGTTCTTTGGTTGAAGAGCAGATCGTCCGAAGCGTGGCTTGACCGTCGTACTACCTACACACGCTCACTGGCAGTCATGTCTATGGTCGGATACATCCTTGGACTTGGTGATCGTCATCCTTCGAATCTTATGCTCGATCGATACACTGGAAAAGTTGTTCACGTCGATTTTGGGGACTGCTTTGAAGCTGCAATCCTTCGCGAGAAGTATCCTGAGAAGGTACCCTTCCGACTTACCCGAATGCTTACGTATGCCATGGAGGTCTCGGGCATTGAAGGTAGTTTCCGTATTACTTGTGAAAACGTCATGCGGGTCCTTCGTGATAACAAGGAATCATTAATGGCTATTTTGGAAGCTTTTGCGCATGATCCTTTGATAAACTGGGGTTTCAACCTACCACAGCCAGAGCGTCCATCACAAGCTCTTGAAGGACCTTATTCAATCGATGGTATTGGTAGAAACGATACCGCCAATGTCACCGGGAATGTTTCGGGTTCGATGTCAAATAGAGAGCGCAAAGGAAGCATAATTTCAGTGTCATCTTCCAGACTGGATAGAAGGAGGCCACAGATTGACGAGGAAGAAGTCGTGAATTGTAAGTTGACAATCATCAATAGTCCGTCCCAAGTATGCATACTGACCAATGGCTGTAGTGGAACTTCAGAACCAGCTGGAGTCGCGTAATGCCCGTGCAACAGTCGTATTGAAACGAATATCGGATAAGCTTACAGGAAACGATTTCAAGGTACCAAAGGAACTTGATGTGCCGCATCAGGTCGACAAGCTCATCCAGCAGGCAACGTCGGTTGAGAATCTGTGCCAGCATTATATTGGATGGTGCTCATTTTGTAAGTTACCTACAATGTTTTATTATGCTCAGGGTAACTAATCGTTCTTAATAGGGTGATTGAATCCGTTAAAGAGGCTCAGTGGTAAGGTTGGATATGTAGGATTGGGTTGCACTAGTCTTGTTTTGTGAATTACGTGTATGGAGTTGTACTGTGACTTTAGCTATTGCTTGGATGTTAGAATTGTACTATATTACCTGTCAATGATAGAGTATTGGTTGCATCATATATTACTATTATAACCTAGATACATCCTATTAATATACCAAACGCCAATTGTCCCCAAATACTTTTGATACAACATATATCCCATGCTATGCATTAGTGTCTATAATCTTTCATTAGAGCCTCTACTGTATTGGTCCATCTTTGAATCAAAGGGTGTTTTGCAACTGCAGCAGAGAACTCGGCATTTCTGTACTCATTCTCGCTAATCCATCGTGGTAATATCTCTCCACTGGTCACATCGACACTCCAATAATGACTACTAAATAAATAGTGTACATCCAATAACTCTGACCTTGGCGGTTGTGCAAATTCAATTAAAGAGGTAAGGGGCATAAACAGACGGAGTCACTTCTACATTCCCACTGAATTCATTTCTCTACGCCTGATTATGAATACTATGTCGAATATCGAATATCGGCACGATATGGCGAATATTCGATTCGCCGGTCGAAGAATGCTTCGAGTAATATTCGCTATTCGTATTCGCCGTCGGTGGATTGGCCGATATCGTATCCGACGCCGATAATCGGTCAAATAATATTCGACAAATCTTGTTTCTGCAGTCATTGACTGCCTTCTGAGACACAGTAAATCCCGTCGATTTATTAAACACGCTCTTAACAGCAACTTCTGATGCTGGAATTGCAAGGTAATCGCGTGCTGCTAATGCCATCCGGGGAAACTCCCCTTGATGCACTTTCCACCAAGAGCACAGCCAACCCTTTTCTCTCGTTGCTACTCCTGTGGCAGCAATCGGTTCACTTTTAAAGTAGTGATCTATATCAGACCGCTGCTCTCTTTGGGGCTGTATTCGTTGCAACATACTATCCTCCAATGTAGCTGTCTCTCTAATGACGAGTACACTGGCCTCGACTCTACTTGAGAGGGATACTCTTTGTGAAATCTTTCCTTTATAGCCTTCACAATTAACTCTTCATCTTTGCCAAGCTCTTTCTCCAACAGCCCCGTTTTAACTCGCGGATCTAGCATTACTGCTGCGTAGTACGTGTCCGAGTCATCCATAAACGTATAGTATTTCTGGCACTTAGCCAATCTTGCTGCAACGGCAACAGCAATATCTGTGTCGTAAAAGGCTGCAACTCTGCTACCACCCATCGCAGGAGATTTCTTTCAAGTCGCGCTTGATGAGAGAGCTCATCGCGGTGCTGCCAAATAGCACTAATTGTTTTCTGCCCGGTAGTCGAAACAGTAATGCCATTTGTAATACCATTCTTTTGCAGATGAAGTTTCATATTACTAGTTGACGTTCCCCTCTTAGAATTGAAGGTCTTCCAGGTACAGCCCGCCTGTTGACTGCGAATCTCTTTATCATCGACTTCCATTTTCTTCGATCTCTTATTGAGCCATTGCTTATCCGGTAATATTTTAACACTAAAGTATGGCCAAATCCACTCAGTAGCAGGTCTCTCGTTTTGGCAAATTTTCAGTAGCGTTTGATTGATACTCTACGTTATCTCGCACTTTATCGCCCATATCGTATAAAATACAGTATCATGTCGCCAAGGAGGCGATAAAATAGGCGGTAATATCGCCAGACTTTTCTGGCCGGCAATACGATATGCGATATCGGCAAAACTCGGCGATATCGTATCGTGTCCAGGTCTTACTCCAGGTTAGTGACTCTTCAGGGTATCTGCAATTCTATAGCGATCAGCGGTGGTTAGCTGAACCACCTCCGCCTGTACGAGGTTGTATAGTATTGAGCCGCACGGCGTGGGCCAAGCCTCCTCGCCTGTCACTTATACGTCTCCCAAGAAGGCCCAGTAATTTGGCGGCCATTACTTTTGGCCTCATCTACTGCGAATTTCATCTTACGCGTTGAAACAATTCCTCGCATGTCGCATCCTTAATTTTAGGGCTGTTCACGATACGATATCAGCAATGTTTGGGCAAATCGGCAATCGGCATCGTCGACCCTAATGTCTGCCGATAATTATCGTCTACCGTATCGGCAGACGCTGGAAGCTGGACGATACGATATTGATATATGACATGTCTCATTACCCTGAACAGGGAATTTTTTTGGACACACCATATAATCTGTAACTAATACTATAATCCGTAATTTCTAACTTAACAAAATACAAATAATTGGCTTACCTCTTATCTGGCCAAGAGGCACACAATGAGTTCCTCCTGAGCGTCTTGCCGCATAGCAGGTGAGCCGCAGGCGGCCTCCATGACGTCACGATAGTGCAAAATCCTTGTTCCGTGTCTCTTTGAAAAGAAAGCCACAGATCAGCCTTGCTATCCCCATATATTATGAGCTTCATGATTTTCTCCATGATGCGTCCGAATTTAAGGAGGAGTTTGCAGGTTTTGACCGAGACATTGGACTTGCAGTAACGGAAAGAATAAAGAAGTATAACAAGTACTATAGCCTCATGGATGAATCTGATGTGTACTATACTGCTCTCGTCCTTGATCCTCGACTAAAAGGCAATCTGATCTTGCAGGAATTAAGAGAGGATAACAATTCTGGTCAGCTGATTCTACAGACTATACGCTCCATCGACAATACCCATTGGCTGTTGTGGGGCCGGGGTTGCCGATCGAATTTGGACAAGATTCTGCCGCAGACAGAATCGAGGATAGTCATGTCGAGTCTAGGATGCTGCAAAGGCTGCAGCCACAAGGCCAGACTGGTAGCACTGTCTCTGATATTGACATGTACTTCGATAGTCCTGCGGTCTGTGTTAATGACACGAAAGACCCAAACTGGCTTTGGAATTGGTGGCGTACTCATCAAGATGAGTACCCGCAGATGGCCGCTGCGGCTAGGGATTACTTGGCAATCCCAGCTTCTGAGGTGGCAGTGGAAAGGCTATTTAGTGCGGGAAGGGACTTGGTGTTCGGAGGCACTCCGTGAAGGCAGCCACAATGAGATTGTTGATGCTCATGGGAGACATGTACGATAATGAGTTACAAAATTTAATTTGTTATGACACATACTGGGCCTAGTGATAGATCCTGAAAAGACGTTACGTAATTATCTGCCGATTTGCCGATGATTCGACGGCAGACCGTTCGACCATAAATATCGTCAAACGGCAATCGTCAGACATTAGGAATGCCGATATCGTATCGTCAATATCGTCAATATCGGCAAAACGTGAACAGCCCTACTGATATCCCTCCAGCTCCTTCTGTGTCCACTCCCATAGCTCTTCGGCCAGCTTCTCGCTCTATGATTATTTGTCGTGTTTCCCTAATATGGCAAAAGGCTCATAATATGCTCCATTCACTATCTTACCCTTTTCCTGGGTAGCTGCCCAAAGCTGATTCCATGTACCGTCCGCCGCAGACTTCACTCTTCCTAGATTTTTAAGATAGACCAGAGCCTTGTTCAAAGGAGAAAGGTTTCCCACCAGACCTGTGGCAATTACACCGGGGTGTACAGACACAGTGGTGATGTTCGGATATCGTCGTGCTAGCTCGGCGGCGTAGAGGATGTTAGCCAATTTGCTTTGTCCGTACCGTGACCATTGTCCGGCAACTCCGTAGTCTTGAGTCGTGCGAAGGTCTTTGAACACCACACCGCCTCTGGGGTGAGCGCGAAATCCAGTTGAGGTCAGGAATATGATTCGCACATTAGAGTTGGTCATTTCTGCAGTTCGAAATAGAGTTGGAAGGAGTAATTTAACTAATAAAGCGTGGCCCATATGGTTCGTACCGAACTGCACTTCATATCCGTCTTCAGTTAATCCGGGAGGTAAAGCCATGACGCCGGCATTGCACATGAGAATGTCAAGGCGTTGACATTTGGAGATGAATTGCTTAGCTGCCTTTGCAACAGTAGCAAGAGACGCGAGGTCGCATGCGATGAAGGTGAGGTTTATGTTTGGCACTGCGGCCTCACACTCGCTGATAACAGAAGCAGCTCTCTTAGGGTCCCGCCCGCTAAAATATATATGCTCTGGATTGTGTTTCGCGAGAGAAATTACTGATTCTTTGCCCAGCCCGGCAGTTCCTCGTGTCGATGATAGTGATGTGCGAAGAATAGTTCAATGAGGGAGACCATGAACCTACCTCCTGTAATGAAAATGATTTTGCCAGAAAGATCAGGAATGTCCTTGTCGGGGTTGAATTTTCTACTTCCCATGTTGAAGGAATCAGGGCAGCTGTGCCGGGGCAGTGTACGACAATCGTCGATGGAACAAACCATTTGCTGCTGCCTGTGATTCGAGACAGAGCGACAATTTGTCCCGTCAGCGATCCTCTAGAGTTCTATTATTTAATTTCTAGTGTTTGCCTAATTTTTAATAAATGAAAAAAAGACAGCAGGTGAGTGTAGCCACGCACAATAATGCAAGCCGATTTTGTATAACTTAACATTTATTGTCATTAATAGCTAGAGTCTATTCCGGATGACCATAGAAAGTATTGTATTAAGAGCCATCTTATGCTTGCTATATGGCTTTTATAAACAATGTGTTGTGCATTTATGTAAAAGGTAGGGCTGGTCAAATTTGGGTCGGTTCTTGCTGTCCCGCACCATAGTATCTGGATTGCTAACGAACGGTATTCAGCTAGTCAAGCTTATCAATGTCGTCAGCTTTCGGTGCCATCGATTCTGAAGAGAAAACTCTAATCGAGACTTTGACGACGCTTTTGCGACTATCTAAGGAGTTGATTTCTATCTCTTTGGTATATGGTAATACTCGATCAGAGGTGCTTTCACTAGCATTGGCCCTGCTCGAGCATGGTTACAATCCCATCTCGCTCTCTAATGATCTCTGGACCAATTTAACCGACGAGACTGGGAAAGTTGAACAGCTCTCGGAAATTTTGTCACCTGTTGGCGCACCGTTTCGTAGAGTTCTGGCTGTGAGTACCATTGTTCCAAAGCCGCCTCTAAATTGGGATGGTGCAGCCGGAAGATTCCGACAATCAAAGCTTCTCATGATGGTGTTGGAGAATTGGACTCGTCAAATTTTCTATTATATGATGGTCCCTATGATGGCCAAGGGAAGAACTCCCGCGCCTTCCGAAGGAGGTTCTACTGCTAGGAGGAGGCAGTGGAGTTTGAAGAGATTGGTTCGTATAATAGGTAATCTTTTTTTCGCAGTACAACCGGTTGATACTTTTTAGCTAATCCAGCGCGATGGTTGGATTTCTCTCGTGGGAAAAATGTTGGACGACAGCGCACCCCCGGAAGTTCAGCCTATTCGCCGTGGCTACGCGGGTGTAACGCTTCAAGCTTCCCATATCGTCCCATTCAGTGCGAGTGGAAATTCAATTTTAAGGACAATGCTCTCTAAATATATGGGTCAAGATATGGAAGGCTTATTAACTGGCGAAAACATCAACGATGCGTCTAATGCGTTGTTATTAGATTCGGTGACTCATGAAGCTTTTGGTTTATTCAAATTTAGTATAGAATGTCAAGATGGCCGGTACTTTTTCAGAAGGTTAGCTCCAGCTCGTAAGCTGAATACATTTGTTCTTCGCCATCGTGATGGAGAAGAGATCAATTTTGGCCAAGCATCTGGAGAGGTGGCACTTCCATCATCTCTCCTTTGCAATCTCAATTATACTATCGGTCGTGTTTTATGGACGAGTGGGGCAGCAGAAAATATTGCTAAGGCACTCGCAGATGAAGATGAGTTAAAAGATGGACATATGGACGGTGATTATTGGCATCGAGTGAGTGCTTCATATCTTCAGAGAGAGCTGAGAGCTTTGTCGGGGCTCGATGAATTAGCTGCAGATGGACAGGATGATTGCAGAGACCCTGATGCTGATAATCATCCTACTATCTGTACGTAGAATACTTATCCGGTATCAGATGTGGTTGGGATAGTGTAAGCGGCAAGTAATGTACGTCCTGCAATATAGTTCCAGATGATCTTTTGGGTAATCAACCAGATCAATGCGCCTTGTTCTAAAAGCAGAAGGAATTAATTTGTTCCTCGAACTATTTGGATTATCTGCAGAATTGTGGCTTTGCTAATATGCAGTCCGGAAAGTCCGTTGGACTAATATTGTTGTCTATTAGAAATTTGTGACAGGCTCGTCTGTTCCTTGTCCCCTCTCCTAGCCGTTTGGAAATGGTCAACCGTGATCGAGCAGCAGCCGATTTTGGCGATTAAATGTGCCGCCGCAATTCGCAGTTTCATGACATAATTAAATACAAATGAGAGCTGTGTAGAATTGGTAGAGATGGAGTAAGTGATGAAAGCGGCAAAACTTCAATTCTGGATTCAAAGAAAACTTTAAAAGACGATTGCGATTCATTATTTCTAGAGTAGACCTTGCATGTGATCGATTCCCGAGCAACATTGCAACTGCTTCCAGCCAGTCATTTCGATGGCAAAATACCCACCCATCCCTCAACAGCTACCTCCACTCAATAATGACGACCAACTTCTTGGCCGAAACACCTTCCTTCAATAAGTCCAAGGCACCCTGAACAGACTCCAATCCCTTACCGGCAACCTGGGCTGTGGGGGAGGGTACAAAAGATCCATCCTCAAGCGCCTTGGGCAGGTAGTCGTTGAAAAGAGCCGAAGCCAGCTCTACATCGTGGCCCTGAGGTCTGGGGGCGCCATTGGCGAAGGCACCGACTACCTCCTTGCCCTTGAAAGCGGCAATCAAGTCTTCCTTGACGGTAGGGCTACTGTGATCTAAGACTTGGCTGGCACCGAGCTTCTTGATGTAGTCGAAGTTGGCGGGCGAAGCAGTCGAAATGACTTCGTAGCCAGCAGCCTTGGCGAGTTGAACAGCATTGCTGCCGAAGCTGCTCGAGCCTCCCCAGATGAGGACAGCCTTACCGGTGGACTTTGTGCTGGCGGTGGGTATCTCGAATGCCAGGTAATCGGGGTGGAATAGACCCTTGACGGCGACACTGAAACCAAGAGGGATGACGGACGCGTCGTCGAAGCTGATAGAACTGGGCAAGGCGGCAGTGATATGTTCTTTGACGACGGTGTACTTTTGGAAGGCGTTACTGGTGAGACCAGCAACTCGATCACCCTCCTTGAATTTGGTCACACCTGAGCCCACAGCAAACACCTCACCCGCAACATCGTAGCCAAGGACACAAGGAAACTTCATCCAAGGAAAGAAGGCTGGACCAAACATCTGCTGGCCATAGTCGACCGGGTTGAGTGCGACGACTTTAGACTTGACCACAATTTCGTTCTCTGCGGGGGTGGGTATTGGGGCTGACTTGACCTCGAGGAGAGCCTTGTCCTCGAGGAGCCAGGCAGCAGTATTGGAAGCCATCTTTCTAGTGTTGATGGTTGTTAATATCCTTGTAGGTAGTTTGAAAAGGGATGAGGAAGAAATGCGGAGATGTGTTGTAATCATGAAGTGGTCAACTATCGCGATAGTTTGTTTGTTTGTAGCTCGATAATAAGATGGCCAGTGGAATAAAGACAAGCGGCCTTAAGGCACGAGGCTACGGCTTTGATGTTGGTGGCTGCGTTTGACGTCGGTTGAAGCAGGGGATACTGAAGAGTATTTTAATAGTCCGGCGGTTATACTTCAACCCCGGAGTCTGCGTAACCACACCATTTGATTTTGCGGTCGCGATATGCAATGGATCACCAACTTATCACCTGCATGGTATTTATTTGCGATAAGGGCCACCAAGCATGTCGTTTTTCCACCAACACCCACCGCAGTGACGCAAGCAAGGCCCAATTTGAGAGTGTCTTCTAGAAATTACGACTTCATTATGGCTGAAGGTAAGGACGGTGTGCCAGTACACATGCATATCAGAAGACTAAATCAATGTTACAGCTGGTCCCTGCTGATCATCTTTGGCTCCACGCCTTGCCAACACAAAAGCAGCGCCTTCTCTGCTCCTGCTTGAAGCAGGTGGCCCGAATGATGATCTTGCATATCGGGTTGCTAGCGAAAGGCATCTTTTCTGGATCAAAGACGGCTTGAAGCTCGATTGTGGCTACAAGACTGTCCCTCAACCCGCTCTCAACGAGAGACAACTTCATTACCATCGCGGTAAAGGGCTCGGTGGCTCAACAGCTACGAACCTCGGACTCTGGGATTATGGCTCAAAGCCAGAATATGACGAGTGGGCAAGGCAAGTTGGTGATGACGAAAGACGAATGGAAATGGGACAATGTCGTGTCGTGTATGAAACAGGCCAGCCGTGCTAGCCACCTGATTTGTTCATTTTCAACGATTTCTTGCGACGTTGAAGCTAAAAAGGCTTTCGGATTGAGAACTGCCATGACTACACTCCTACCAAATACCATAGATACGTTCATTCTGAGTCGGGGCACGGACACAACGGGTAAGTGGTCCTGAGCGCCTTTTAATGTGAGTTATACTGATTTCGCCAGACCAGTTGATGTCGAGTTCTCTGCGAGATGGGACCAGTCGCTGCCACTGATCTTGGAGGCTATCGAAGCACATGGCGTAAGTTCCCATTCCTTAGCCAGCACTTTCTAGGGACAAAAGCCAGAGAATGAAACTTTATGATTCCCCCTAAACCCAGACATAAATTCCGACCAATGCATTGGATTTGGAATCCCTCCAGCAACGGTGCACAATGGTTTGCGTGTGACAGCGGCATCTGCGTACCTGGCACAGAAGCGTTCCAACTTGGAAGTTTTGGTTGACTCGAAAGTAACTCGAGTCTTGTTTGATGGAGCCAAAGTTACCGGAATTGAGATCTCACAGGAAGGCCAGAAATGTAATTTTCTCCTCGATACTTTGAAAGTAGGCTGACATTTATGCATAGACTGCGCAAGTAAAGAAGTCATCTTGTGTGCGGGCTCTATAGACATGCCGAAGTTACTTCTCCTATCTGGCGTTGGTCCGGCCCAATGTCCGGCCAAGTATAGTATATCTGTGGTCCTTGACCAGCCTGCTATAGGATCTCCAGCAGAGGACACTGCTGGTACCTGTCATGGCTACTGCACACTTGATGTGACTAGCTATCCAGAGTTCAAGGACCTTGGCATAGAAACACAAGAACTCCTGGCCAATCCGAAAACACCAGCTTATAAGGACAGCCACAGGCCCTTCTCGTCGCGCTCTCACCGGGATATCATAAAGGGGTAGCCACGAGCACCCATGATACAATTATATGTGGTATATGATCTGATCCTATTCAAAAGAAGAATAGACTGAAGGATAGTCTCCAACAGGTCAGTCCACCTTCATATGAGATTATGTAAAAAGTCGTCTCACCTGAAACATAACTTCTTACTGAGGATCAGACATAGTCATATAGTATTCTAAGTGTGTATATATAGAGCTCGTAATCACATTGGATACGATAGTTGATTTGAGTAATCAGTCTACGGAGATCCAGCGATCCCTTCCAATTAAGTTCTAATCGAACTTACTTTCCACTACGCTTTGTCAATTCACATCACTCATTTTTTCACAATAATGCAAGCCGATTTTGTATAACTTAACATTTATTCTGCGTTCTGAGAATGCCACGCTCACGTTAACTTTCAATGCAACTCGCCAACGGGAGCGGAGCATCTTGTGTAATATATTTGTGCCGCGGTTAAGGAATTAAAAGTGTCCGCACGGCTGATCGCGAATTCATGCTGACAAGCGCACGGCTATCGCGAATTCATGCTCACCAGCGCAAGGCTGATCGCGAATTCATGCTGACTAGCAAGAGTACTAAGCGAATCACTACGAAACAAAACATCATTGTTAAAGCTAACATGCAACCCAGGTCTGCGTAAAAATTAGGGATCGGCACCGATAGTATCCGGGCCGATTTTTCATTATCCATATCCGTAATCCATATATAAGGCAACGGCTACCATTGCAGCCCATTCCACCCGTCCTGCGACGATTGGATATCGAGTCTCGCAGTGATTCCGACATTTATTCCAGTCCCTAGATCTTCCTTCAAATTCACTACTCGCGAAACTGATCCGTCTCGACAAACGTCTCGTCCATAACGGATACAAAAATGATCTTCTCACGTCAGAAGACTGGTAAGGACAAGGCTGCCGACGCGCAGCTGGTTCCCTCAAATGGCATGGCCCCTCTGCCCGAGAAATTCAGCCCGATCTTCTTCAAGAATCAATTCCGGACCAAGATCGAGCTGCCGACCAAGGAGAATTATCCGGACGTGAAGGGCAAATGCGCAATTGTCACGGGCTCAAACACTGGGCTGGGGTTTGAGTCGGCGAGGCAGCTCCTGTCTCTTGGTCTATCGCGTCTGGTAATGGGCGTGCGGTCTCTCGAAAGAGGCAACGCAGCGGCTACCAAGCTTCATGCTACGAACCCTTCCGCAAAAATCGAGGTTTGGGAGCTGGATATAGAATCATACGACTCTATCCAGACCTTTGTTCGCAAGTGCCAGGACCATCTCTCGCGCATCGACGCCGTCATCCTGAATGCCGGTCTCTCCCCAATGGAATTCGCGACCAACCCTGCAACCGGCCACGAGAAAGCCATACAGGTCAATCACATAAGTACAGTGTTACTGGCGGTTCTCTTGCTTCCGGTCTTGAAGACTAAGTCCAAAGGCCAAAATCCGCCACGACTTACCCTCGTCAACTCAGTCATATCCCATCTCTGCAAGTTTCCTAACAAAAGTAAACGGCCCCTTTTGCCCTCCTTCGACGACACAGCTGTCACCCCTTGGAGTGCAGAGGAGAGATACGGTGTGTCCAAGTTGCTGTGTCAGTTGTTCGTCGTCAAGCTGGCAGAGAACGTCAACCCTGAAGACGTCATCATCAACATGGTTGACCCAGGGCTCACCAAAGGCACGAGCCTGTCACGCGATGCCAAGGGGGCTACCGCCATAGCGGCGAAGATTTTTTTCTCTATCGCGGGAAGACCAGTGGAAAGGGGCGCGGCGACGTACATCGACGCTATCTTGGGACACCGTAAGGAGTCTCACGGCTGCTTCCTTATGAATTGCAAAGTTTCCCCGTACGTCGTAATCCCTTAAGTGCCTGTGCCTTAGAATATACTGCTAACAACTTCTTGCGATCCCCAGACTCGCTTGCTGGTTCTATACCGACGGCAAGGTATTGACGGACCTGATCTGGACCGAGACGCTTCAAGAACTCAGTTTCGCTGGCGTTAAGCAAATCATTGCCTCGGTGCGATCTCCAGGAGAAAAGTGATCCGTTTCATTTCGTTCCATTTGAAGGTGAAAAGTATTTCATTCTGTAAAATTATTAGCTGACATGAGGGAAGAGCGAAGAGCGTGGAAGATCGCACTAGGAGCGAGAGCGAGCAGAGAAGGAGCTAGGAACGGGAACCGGAGGAGCGCGAAAGCGGTGCATATTGTTCCCTAACCCGCTGTGCGTGAACAAAGAAGTAGAGAATAGTTCGAGCGAGTCGGAGTTGGATTTGGTCAATTGTGTGGCGCGTAGGACAAGGTCAAAGTTAGAAGTTTGAATTTAGTGACCGGAATCCCCATACATTACGTTAACTAATTTAACATTTATTTTAATTATTCGTATTCGCATTAGTAAGCAATAAATCTTCAGTTATTCGTATTCAAATTACGAATATTCGTTATTCGTGTCCACCCCTACATATTGCTGGTGAAATTAAGTAGGGCTGTTCACGTTTTGCCGATATTGACGATATTGACCGGTGTTGAGAGGCTTTCTGCTGCACTTGCATACAAGCAGTAGACTCTTATCTTTGTTTTTCACGACGCCATTCTTTACGGCGAAATTGTTGTTGATCGCATGCGCGTTCACAAAGGCTCTGGATCTGGCATCTGACTCGAAGACCATACGAATGCATAGTTAAGTCGTAGGGATTGCTCATCGCGGGAAAGTCAATTGCAACCGGATGCAAGATAATAGTAACACGCGTAGGGAGAACTATGCGATGATTATTCACATCGTTGGAGAAAGGTCAATTTAACGACGGTTCAGCTTTGTGTACGCGTTATTGTCTGATTTACGCGTTCGGACAGTCAGAGAGTGAGTACCGCCGTCTATTTACGCTAGTCCCAAACAGTAATGGTTGGTTTGCTCTCCATGAATCTCCTATTTTAATATAAATTTGAATAAAAGTCAAAATCGAGCTGTCGGGATGCCGAGGCTCTAACCGAATAAAGCTAGTGGGCATCGCTTACCCCGCAAGGCAAATTTAAACTTGATTATATGAACCCAGAGTCGTTCGTCGCTCCTTGGTTCAGGCCCCTGAACTGCAGGTCCTAAGTAGAGAGCCCTAGCTCCAGTTCGCCGGGTAACTGACCAAAAAGTATAATTTTCGTATGGGCGTCAGCAGTAATATGTATAACTAGACATAACTATATCATTTCACAGTTTTGATACTCTGATAGTTATGAGTCTGGTCCGCAAGCGAATTATAATATTTCTATTTGAAATTTCCCTTAGGGCTGGACACGAATACAATTTTCTGTATTCGCATTCGCATTAATTCGCAGCATAGCAACCAATAAAATGTCGGCTACGAATGCGAATGCGAATATAATATTCAGTATGTTCGTAGGGTTTCAGAGACTCCTAACCCCTGAAGACCCTTAACCAGTTTCTCTTATCAAAAACTGTATTTTACTTTCACCGACGAGTGAACTGATAACTACTGATCTTCGAACCAAGCTTTCAACATAAATCTCTACAGTATGGCCGATAGGGACTCATGCGAAGCTTGATTTGTTGCTTGAGGGATATGTGGCAACGAGGAAGTTTTTTAACGTATTTTTTAGATTATTATACTTCATATGTGCGAAGATTGTTTTGTTAAGGGGTATGTACGGCAACGAGGAGAATAATTACGAATAAATCTTTTTATTCGCATTGGCATTCGTAAGCATGAAACACCAAAATTATTCGTCATTCGTGTCCACCCCTAATTTCTCTCCGCTCTATCAAGCCAGAACGATGAGAAGAATAACTTCAATTTTGGACAGCCGTTGTTCTTCTACTTTATCTTCTTCTTCAATTGGGCGCTTACGTGGCCGCCCGCGTGGTCGTCTTGCCTTAGGTTTCTCTTCCGCCTCGCGAACGATTTTCAACACTTCCTCTGTACTAAACACAAATTCGCCCTGTAATTTGATCTTCTTGCCATTGGTTCGTTTCTTACGCGTCTGAAGCAACTCCCTACACTCTTGAAGCTCCTTCCGTATAATCGTTAGTTCAGCATTCTGACTTTCGACCAGCTGAGTCATTCGCTTCGCATATCGCCGAGTTGGTGAAGCAGGGGATTCATTGCTTGCCAGAGCTGTATTAAAGACCGAATTTGCGTGCTTTAGTTCTGTTCCATCTGGAGGAGAGCTCTTAAGAATGGAGAGGTCTAGGTCCGTAATATTCGTTGAGATTTGAGGAGTACATGGCGGCTCAGGAGCTGGAAGTGGAAGGCCATTTAACACTCGCCGAGGACTAAATGGAATCAAACCAGCTCCTTTCCACCCACTTTGAATGTTCTAAGGTGTAAGAGCTTTCTCTCGAATGCGCTGAAAAAGTTCAACCCAATCAGCCCGTTTTATTCGCTGTATACCAGCCCGAGTATACCGGTCCACCTCTTGGGCATGATATCTCTTTAATGGCCCATACACCCCAACATCAAGTGGCTGAAGTAAATGCGAACAATGAAGAGGTAGAATAAGAAGGTCAATACCACTCTCCATACATAGCGCAATCATATCGCCCGTGATGTGGCTAGAATGGCCATCCATAATCAGTAACCGTGGCCGATTTTTAGACTTTTTGCGTGACTCTGGCTCAAGTACTTTCCCTAACCACTCATAACCATGGCTATTAGATGTCCAGAAGCTAGTACTCGTTGAGAATCGCCATTCGGGAGGTGTATTTGGCGGAATCCATGCTGAATTGGTATTCTGGGCCTTAAAAATAACCATTGGTGGTAGGGCGCCGCCGGCTCCGTCGACACATTCCAACACAGTTACCCACTCTTGTTTCCCTGCAGTAACCTTCCAATTCGATTTCTGAGTAGAATCGACAATTATACGCGTAGATTGAGTGTCGCCAACTGCAAATCCTGTCTCATCCATATTGTATATATCGCAGAGTTCGTACTTCTGTTCTTGGAGTCGTAGTTGAAACGCGTCAAACCAGGCTGTAATCTTGTCGGAGGTTGCTTCTTTATGTCGTGCAGATTCTAATTGGCGTGAGTGGGTTCCTTTCAAGTTGGATATCGATTTAGGAATCGGTAGAGCCATTCGTGGCCGATAGGAGTAGAATCGGTAGGATCGTTATTTCGACGCGACGCGACTTGAACGCGTCGAGTACGAATCTCTTCAACCATATCTTTCAACAACGCCGGTGTTGCAGGGTACCCTGTCGCCGTAAGACGTGTAATCCATCGTACTAGTGTCTTTTCTTCCAACGTTCGAGAGGATCTGATAGGTTTCGTGAGATTGAGTATGCGATTTATCTCCAGCCATTCGATCGATGAGAGTTGACTTAGGAACTTCAAAGTGGTGGGCAGCACTTCTAATGGATGGAAATTCATTCTTTTCTAAGGCCTGAATAGCCTTTTGGATCTTTTCTTCAGATTGATCGCTTTTAGAAGGTTTATTATAGCCCATGTCATAAGTTATGGAGTTCGCAAAGTAAAATGGCGTATTTGGTGACCGGGATCCCCATATGACCGGGATCCCGATACCCAATATTCGTAAATTTTCAAAACAAATGCAATGTGAAATCAGCCCACCCTTATAAACTGCGCTCAACAACATCAACTTTCTCATCGTCTCGCCACTCAACGAGTGTCTCCGCAAACCTAGAAGGTCTCTCCCTGTGTTGAACAGTCGTTCGACAGCCACCTCAGACGCAGGAATAGCCAAATAATCCCTTGCTGCGGCTGCCATCCGATGGTACTCATCCTGGTTCAGTCGCCACCATTCGAAGGGCCAGTCTCTTTCTATCGTCACCTCGTCATTGATTATGACTACCTCACTGTCAAAATAACGGTCAATGTCAGACACATGGCGTTTTTGCGGTTTCAATTTCTGCAACACGCGCGCTTCAATACTGTGTCCTGTGACAGGGTTTTCATTAGAAATCGACAACTGTTCTGTTGTCCGCGGATATTGTTTGTGTAGTACCTCTTTCAGGTGACTAATAACGATCGCGGCGGTTGACTTTCCGAGTTCCTTTTCCAATAGTAGAGCTTTGAACCGTGGATCCAGCACTAGAGCTATATTAACCCGGCGAACGCGTCCGATCTGTATGTCCGCCGAGTCTTGGCGAGGCCGTCATCTGCTCCGAATACGAAACATTATTTGCATGAATATACGAATATACTCGAGTGTTTTATTGTTTTCGGCGCGAATACGAGCCCTGGCAAACCCCGTCCGAGCGTGATTGTGTTACACTATGAATCAGACTGAACACTCGCTATAGCACGTGTTTGGCCAGTGCGAAGAAAAAGCGGCGTGGTATGATAGCACAGATCGGACAGATGAAGTAACTAATCACTCGCCCGCGTCAGTCCGCAATTCTGTGATGAATATGCCATAAATGCATCGGTACTATGGTGCTTAAAGTTGGGTGCTCTTATTGTGCAACTCCCAATCCCACTGAGGCACAGGTAACGAACGATCCAACGAGTTTGTCGCTGACGAAGTTACTATCACTCCATTTCGACGAAGTAATTTACAATAATCAATGTCTTCGAGTGTCAATCCAAGTGATTCTGAGCAGCTGACCACAACTGAGACTTTGAAAAGGATTTTGCGTCTTTCTGAACCGTCGATTTCACTGCCTTTAAAACATAGCAATCACTGCACCTCCGTGATTCCGCTGGCTATCGCTCTGCTGGATCGAGGTTACAACCCCAAATCGCTCTCAGATGATCTCTGGGTGAAGTTAACAAACGATAACTATAGACTAGAGCATCTGTCGCAGTTGTTGTCTCCAGTTGAAGGATCGTTTCATAGCGTTTCTAGTTTGAGTGGCATTTCTCCAATTGAACCTCTCACTTGGCAAGATGTTGCAACACGGTTTCAACAGTCAATCTTTTTAGATGAGTTGCATGACTGGACATATTCATTTTTGGTCGATATGTTGATTCCTATGAAGACGAAGGAAAGAACTCCCACGCCATCTGATGTCAGCACAGCTTCGAGAAATCAACCACCGTTGAAGACGAAGGTTTAACTAAGTCTTCTGTTATTGGAGTAAATCTGGCTGATTCTGATCTAGTTAATAAAACGCGATGGCTGGTTTTCTGTTGTGGGACAGGTGCTGGAGAAACATGCACCATTGCAAATTAGACCACTTTCAACTGGCTCCGGGAGACTACAAGTGGCTCACATTATGCCGTTCTGTGCCAGTAAACGTAAACCCTTAAGAAATCTGCTTTCTATATTCGCAGGCGAAGATATGGAAGTATTATTAACCGGCGACAACATCAATCATCCGTCTAATGCGCTATTGTTAGATGGGCTTACTCATGAAGCGTTTGACTCATGTGAATTCGGACTTGAATGTCAAAATAAGCGGTACTTCCTCAGGCTATTGGATGCCTCTCGGCCGCCTCAACAGCTTCTCTGGTATAACGACGGTGACGAGGTTATCTTTGGCCAGGAATCCCAAGGGATTGCAAATCCTTCAGCCCTTTTTGCAATATCCACCTGGCTATTGGCAACGTCTTACGTGATAGTGGGATAGCGGGACTTATAGATAAGATTCTCCAAGATGAAGAGGAGTTTAATGACGGGAATGTGGAAGGTGATTATTGGCTTCGAGTGAGTGCCTCATATCTTCAAAGAGAGTTGAGAGGATTGCAAGAAGGTTGATGACTCAGCGATTGAGTTGGATGACAATACAACAGACTCCGGGAGTGAGGACGATCCTCCAATTACAAGCCGTCATTCGATATGTGCATAGGTTATATGCCCAGTATCATTATTGACTTCTTATGTCTACGGGTGGGCATGCAATTTGCTGTGAAATTAGTGACAAATTGCTGTGAAATTAGTCGCAGATTGCTGTGGATTACTGATGAGACAGGTCGGCGAGAGGTCCGAATGTGGGACTATAGGCTCTGATGTATTATATTTACCCAATTTCACGTTATCGCAGGCCAAAGGCGTCAAGGGCTTCGCGAGGGATATAGGTGTTAATACCAGAGAGTGCTAGTAATTGTCTGCATGTTATGATTTGCGATATCTAATGGAAGAGAAATCAAGACTTCAGATTGACACAAATTGTTTTCAAAGTTCGAGCAAGCTATTTGTTGCGCAGGAAGAACATCAACGTGCTCAACGTTCGCATCATGTAAAAACGTCGCGGAGTACGTGGCAATGTGTTTTGCTGACGATTCATCGCAGCGTAAATCTTACGCTGTAATTGGAAGTGTGCAAAATGTTTTGGCTAGACAATTCGAATTCAAACGTCCAGACCATGATCTGTTTAATTGTAGATCTTGTCTAATGGACGAAACTTTTCGCGGCAGTTGTGTAGCTCCCCTTCCCAACGCCCACTTCCTCAAGGCGATATTTTTTTTGCCAAAAAAATTTAATGGGAGCTACATACAAAAGGACAGCGCATTGAGGCGTTTGTCAGCAACAAAACTTCACGGAAATACAATAACAATGTTTGTCAGTGTGGAAATTTGATCACAACAGTCAACATGACAGTATTTATTCTTAGACGTGACATTATTCAGAGCCCTCGAGCATCCGGCAGGATTAGTTAGATCTATGCTACGCTTGACTCGACGCACAAACACAAAATAAGCACGATGAACGAATAAACACCGGCACTTCTTTCATTATTAAGGAAAATTCTAATCTAATGTCTATCTATGCTTCTAGGAACTATGCAAACCCAAATACGTATTCTAGCGTGGAAGAGTCCAAGATATAACACCGCCTAGCTGGTTGTAGTCAGCGGACGAGGCGGCATGCCCTTGCCGTGCAGGTTACGGTAGAACAGGACACCGGAGCCCTTGACGCTCTCCTCTGCAAACATGCAGTTGCGCTGGTTGCGCCAGAGGGCCACGAGCAAGTTTGTGTCCGTGTCAGCGATGTACGACTGGCCCATGACCTTCTTGATGGCAGCGGTCGCCTCGTGCGAGTAGTAGAACGGGATCGTCGACACCAGGTGGTGCAGCACATGCGTCTCGATGATGCTGTGGAACAGGTGGCGGCCAATGAAGCCAAAATCACGGTCGATAGTAGCTGTCGCGCCCTTTGCGAACGTCCACACGTTGTCGTGATAGTGCGGCAGCGCGCCGTCCGAGTGCTGCAAATAGGTGATGGCAACTAAGATGTTAGCAGAGACCAACACTGCGCTCCGCAGCGATGGAGCACTCAGCGATGGAGCACTCACCGATCCAATGGTTTACCATAAGGTAGGGAACTCCGTAGAGCAGAATGGCGTTCCAGTGGCCGACGACCTGTCCGAAGAGGTAGAGCGCGTAGATCATGGCAGCCATTGCGACGTCAGAGATGATGATATGCCGCGTGTCCTTGGGTCCAAAGTACGGTCCGTCCTCGCCAAGGTAGAAGTGGTTCAGCTTGTAGAAGGAGACATCGTACGATGGCCCGCTGACAGCCGCGAAAAGGTACGCCGGCCAGCCAAAGACCTGGTGGATGAACAATTTGTACATGGACACGATGGGCGCGTCCTGCACCATCTCCGCGAACTCAGAGAGCCCCGGGTCTGCGTGCTTGCCGAACCTGCTCTTCACGAAGGACTCGCGCGTGTGCGGGACGAACACGACCTCGCGCTCCATGTTGCCAGTTGCCTTGTGGTGCTTGCTGTGCGACAGGCGCCACGCGTGGAACGGCACCAGCAGGAAGCTATGCAGGAACAAGCCTACACTGTGGTTCACAGCCTTGTTCTCAGAGAACGCTCCGTGTCCGCACTCGTGGCCGAGGATCCAGATCCCGGTGAAGACCATGCCCTGCACCACAGTGTACAGCGTCCACGCGACGAACCGCGCAACCCCGCTCGGCAGATACTGGATGTACGAAGCCGCACACAAGAGCGACCCCATCAGGATGAAGTCTCGCGCCACGTATCCCAGCGACCGTAGCATCGACGGGTGGAAACAGTGTTGGGGTATAGCATCGTAGACTTGCTTCATCGTGAAGTCCACCTCTGTGAACACCTTTCCGTTCAGGTCGTAGTGAATTTCCTCGGCACCCGCCTTTGCTCCGGCCTTGGCCCGTTTACCTACTTGCGCGTTGGGAACTACTTCTTTGATTGCCATTGTTATTCTAGTTTAGATATTCCGAAAATTAATTTTTTTTTTCGGAAGGGGCTCGAAGGTAAGGGTCCGGCCACTGTCAGGGCAAGAAGAAACGTGGTATCAGACTGGCCGGGTAACTAACTGTTGGGAGCTTCTGCGCGCGGTGGCGGCGAGTCTTAAACGGGCGACAAAATTTCGAGGGCCAATTTTCGCCTGGGAGCTCTGCGCTCTGTGCACACTTAGCAGAGGTGCTTGACAATGCGTTTGTGGATATAAGTAATGCATTAGGAGATTTAAGATTTTGAAGACATAGAATCTAGTACAAGAACAGGGCCTCTTTGACTCCAGCATGCCCGCTTTTTCATATTAGAAATTTTTTGCTATTTAGCTTCTTGTTTATCGTTGTGCAAGTTTGCAATATTTTAACGTCCACGTAATGATCCAGCTCATGTTTACTGTCAGCTAACTTTCAATTAACCACCCTTAGTTAATTGTTTATATTATCCTTATTTCCATGTCTAACATCCATAATATTCAGCCTGGAAAACTACGGATCCGCATTTGTTGAGTGGCCGGCGTAGGGTTGGAACCCCAATAACATGAAATGTTATATCTTCTAAATACTGACTACCAAATTTGATTAATTGCACGATTAAATCTGTGAAATTGCTAAACGGAGTTGCTAAATCTCTTCGTCACGCATTATTGGTGTACTCGTTGTTACTTATCCTCCTTTAGAAGCACTAAACATACAGCGGTTCTGCTATACCAATGAAGCCATAACATTTATGCTATGGCACCGACGCAATTGCAGTTACGAACGTAAAGTGCGCCCTCAATTGCTCCTCAGCAACCCCGTCCTTAGAACAAGACATCGCCAAATTTTAAAGGAGATTCATGGAGCTTCAATGCGCTATTCCTCTTTGGGACGCGCTAAAATTTCAAGTCGTACCAAATTTTTGCGCCGCCACAGTTTCCCGAAGTCCTAGTCCAAGTCCCAGACCACCGTTACAACGGGAGATTTCGCGTGTTGAATGGCTTCCTAGCACATTTGCACAAGAGAAGCAGTGTGTTGTCTTTGTTCTTCACGACGCCATTTGTCACTGCGAAATTATGGCGGAAGGCGTACTCGTTGACAAATTGCTTGGCATGATCCACCGATTCTAATACTAAACCAACATGCAAAGCGTGGGCTCTATCGACTGCCGGTGTATCTGAAGCTGTTCCTTGATCCATTCGGTGCAAATAACTAAATGTTCAGCGTAGAGTGAACTATAAATGATAATCGAGATGCCTGGATGTCAACTAATGCAACAACTAGTTTCAAGGATTGGCTATCTACCTCTATATTCGAGAGAAAGAGAGTAACATTACGAATACAGAAGGTCCTCGGCCTGAATGATTGTGGAATCATAATCTTGTGATGGGCCACAAGCAGAATATCTCAAGAGTAAGGTTACGAATACAGAAGGTCCTCAACCCTGAATGATTATGGAATCATAATCATGTAAGGGGTCACCAGCAGAACTTTTCAGAGTATAATTACAAATAGTTACAGAATATCCTCACCTCGACGATGGACGATTATAGAATCATACCCGTGTGGCGGTGCAGTTAGAGATACGGTAACACCTCCAAAAAAAGCTGTTTCGCTAGTCTCAAAGAGGAAGGAAGGGTAGAAGCCCCATGTTCTCCCCTTTGTTTTCCTTCAATTAACATCAAGCTGCATGAGAAAGCAAAGCGTCAGGATTGCGGTACTGACGATAGAACGACCTCAGGTAGGCTCCTTGAGAATCAATAGAGCGCACAAGCAAGACTGAATACTTGTTAGAAGATTGCCGCGGCATTTCGGGCGTGGAAGAGAATTACAGGGGAAGGCAACCGTTTATCATCATTACCAAGCACGGAGATTAGATTAGCCTTGGCGTCGACCGGCTATTTTTAAGGGTATTGTGTTAATCTTCTCCGAGGCCCTAGGCCCTCGATTTGATATTGACGCGAGTCATGTCTAGTGCTCGCAATAGTTTCTCAGTCGCACGGAGTCTCTCGTCATTGCCTGGTAGCATGGTTGCTCATGTCGTATCACGCCGATCAAGCGAGTATCACTGACATGTACTTCCTATTCATTGGTCGGTCCTGCAGGTAGCATTTTTGCTGTCATGCAAGGCTACATATCAGAACGCTATTGAAGTCAACGCCATTCTTGTCGGCGAATGACAATCTTGCGGTACTAGGACGCTGCTGAGAAAGTTTTGGCTACGCTCTGGACTGTGGGGCCGCGCCATTGACGAATCTGAACGCCGACGGCCTCACAGGTGCCTCCCTGTGATCAGCTAACAAAGTTGTCGTTAAACCTGATGATATGTATATTAACAATCGTGAGGATGACAAACCCCTTCGCCGCGCCAAGTTAAGCTTGTAGTCTTCTGAGTCATCGGACGGCGTCCCCAGCATTTTAAGTGTACAAGTTACCCTCAGAGTATCTCCAGCACCTCTTTCTGTAAGGTTTATGTACTATGAGCAGTATACTAGTTATATTATTAGGAAATTGTTGTCATAGCTTCTCGATGGGAGGCACGGGCATCTGACCCTTGGATAGATATAGACGACCACAGTGGCTTCGACACGGGTGGTCGGATCTGTGCTCAGACCGCGAGACATCGGCGAAGCGGCCCATTTGGTAAGCTTATCATATCGTTGCCAGCCGCAACTTCCCCAATTAAACGCCACACCATCGCACCGCGACGTACCTCGACGTACCTTTCTCGATTAGGGAAATGCTCCTGATTCCATTTATCAAGGTTTCTAGATGGACTTGGGCTATCGAAACACTGTTGATATGCTTCTGTCTGACATCGGGCAGCTAGCGCTTTACGGTGACAGGTCGAGATCAACCACACGGACATCCTGCCAATTCATACATATATCACATGGTCGTCGATTCTGGTAGATCTCAAGCCTACAAGCTCAGAAGACGAACCGTCGCGCCATGAGTTCGGATACCAGCAGTCACGATCTCGAGAAGTCGCTCGAGCCAAAGGTGGCGGTTGCGTCAGGTAACGAACCAGGCAAGGATGATTTTTTCAACATATCCCAAGTCGATCCCGTTCTCGCTAAGAAAATGGCTCTCGTGAACGCGGCCATTGACGACATAGGTATGACTAGGTACCATTGGAAGCTCTTCTGTCTCAATGGGTTTGGGTACGCTGTTGACTCGGTAAGCATCGCCTTTTTCTCTCCCTGTTTGTTCAAGTGTCTAACTCATTAACAGCTTTTGATTGTCTGTCAGAGCATTGCTCAACCCCAGGTCGAACTTGAGTATCCTCGTCCGAGCATAGTTCGTGGCATTTCAGTCGCCTCCTCAGTGGGCTTATTCGTGGGGGCCGTGTTCTGGGGCATGGGTGCCGATATCATTGGCCGCCGCGTTGCCTTCAACTCGTCTCTGTTCATCTGCGCAGTCTTTGTTATTATCGCCGGCGCCATGCCCAGCTATATCTCCTTCGCTGCAATGGTCGCTGTCTACAGCGCCGGTTCCGGAGGTAATTACATTCTCGACGCGACGACGTTCCTCGAGTTCTTGCCGAGACAGAAAGCCTTCCTGACGACAATCATGGCAGTATGGTGGGGCGTTGGATACACAGTAACCGGACTTCTCGCGTGGGCGTACATGAGCAACTTCTCTTGCGACAGTGCTGATACATGCACGTACGCTAACAACAGAGGCTGGAGATATCTCCACTACACTGCTGGCTCTCTCGTAGTCGTCTGTGCGATTCTTCGTCTCACTGTTGTCAAGATGGAGCACACACCCAAATGGCTTCTCACCCAGGGTCGCGACAGAGAACTGCTGGACGTCTTGAACAAGATTGCCGATCGCCATGGACGCAAGCATAGCCTTACGCTCGAGCAACTGGAAGATCTCGGCCAGGTGCAGTCTGATGAAAAAGGCGCTAAACACTTTTCGAGACGAATTTTCAAGCACATTCTGGGATTGTTCGAAACCAGAAAGCTTGCATACTCGACCACTCTGCTGTTCTTCCTGTGGATTCTTATTGGCATTGTAAGTGTTCACTCTATCGGAGTGTACGGCGTGGCTTGGCTAATATATCTAAGGCGAACCCTCTCTACAGCGTTTTCCGTCCGTATTATTTGAAGACACGTGGGTACAAACCGGGAGAAACCGCATCTCAGTACATAACATGGAGAAATTATGCCATCGGCAACATTTGTGGATTGGTCGGTCCTTTTCTTGCGTGGCCACTGCTAGACGCCAAATACATCGGTCGTCGGGGGACGCTTGCCATTGGCGCCCTTCTGACGATGATTTTCCTGTTTGCGTATACGCAAGTCAAGACCGCGAACCAGAACTTCGCCATATCGTGCGTCATCAGTGCGGTCGAGAACATTTTCTTCGGCGGTCTCTATGGCATCACTCCAGAGCTGCTGCCGACAGCTTCGCGAGGAACCGGATATGGCTTGACGGTAGCGATTAATCGGATCTGCAATATTGCGGCATCTCTCATTGGAAGCTACGCAAATGTGGAGACCACGGCGCCGTTGTTCATTTGCGCATCGTTCTTTGGCGGTATGGCCATTGTGTCCATGTTGCTGCCGTTTGAGCCAAGCGGACGCGGGTCGGTCTGATCCACTTCCGCCCAGAGTTAATCCGTTTCGCAGAAGGGCCGGTGCCTTGTTTCGTTGCTTTATCTTGTTTGTATCATTAAATAGAACTATGTTGAATTTGACTATGAAATGGAATTCAAAATGTCTGGCGGGAACCCAGCGGCCAGACTTTACCACATCTCGAATAAAAATGCACCAGAACACGCAGTATTGGGAGAGCAACAATTATGAAACATGTTGTAAATGTTGATATCTACGCTGGACTGGAAATTGCGGCTGAGTAATGTTAGAGGACACTCTGAAGGTCTCTGACCCGTAGGGAGAATTGCCTCTCTGTCACGAAAGTAAACCCATGGATCCATAGTCCGATCCCACTGTACTTAATTTCCATTCATCCCGTTTGAAGTGCGTTGCTATGCCACATGCTTCCCTGTGTATTGTTCATGCAGGTCAAAGTACGCGCCGTATCCTGTTCTTTTAGGTGAATGTACGTACGTTGCTGAGCTTGTCGAAGCGCACAACTAACTTTATTATAGAGCTCTTGAACGGGAGGCACACGCCACGTGTATGCATTCCCGTCTCTTGCCCACTCTTCGTCATGAGTCTCATCGACACAGTTATACGTGATTGTAACATTATGTCTAGTACTATTGCGATATTTTGTAAGGTTTACCTGGACTCGCTCCAGTGGCCGGCAATCACTGGTGAACGCCTCATCTACTATAAGGTTTACCTTACTTAAGTTGCGTCATGACGCCAGCTCGGTCGTGTACGGAAAAAAAACCAATTCAGATGAGACGGTCGAAACGCTGAAAAATTGGATTGCAGTCGGTTGGTTATTAGTTCTAATAGTGGTAGTAAAATATAATACGCGTTGTCCTTTGACTGCTATAGTAAAGCGTTGAGTCAATCTACAGTAAGTATAGGATGTAAGGTTTAATGCAAAGTGGATTTTCCTTGGGTACGACAAAATTTCGTCCCAAGTGGCATTTTTGATGTTTGCCCACTTTTTTTTCGTTGGGAGGGGACAAGACTTTTGCAAGACACTGTAACTATGGGGCGGCATGCAGCACCAGTTATATGTACAGGTTCAGCCCCGTGAACTGCGTGTTATATTTGTAGAGTATAGACAGTTGTCATTTCAACAACCTACACAGCATCAAATTCTCAAGAACCCCCTTTCGATGTTACACAATTTCGAACGATGCGAGTCTATCAGCTTCGTATCACATCTTGAGTATTGTAAGGGCCATTTTGCAATGTAGGGTTTTCATGCCATGCAGTCGAGGCTATCATTGAAGTATTGATTTATGGTTGTCTAGGCGTCTTCTACTCGAACGTTGTTGCGGACCAAAATTACTTAATTAGGTCCTAGAACTGGCCTAGCACTTCCACATACATGTTACCGTTCTAGCTCACAATCGCTCTCACAGCTTCTGGAGTGCAGGCAACTCGTAGTAGGCCACGTTCCTGCATCGTAATCGAAGACATATGTGCCAAATTTGCGAGCGAGAGCGTGTCGACGTAGCTGACTATTATGGATAAAAAACAGGCCGTCAAATGTGTATTCGAAGTTCAGAGACGACGGAACGGTCGTGAACCAAATCCGATAAATCCCGGCCGATGACATTGTATTTGTCGCTAACACGGGGAATTAAGTTCCGGCTCTTGAGCGATGACGAGGTTACCCTGAACCGGGATTTGCCTCACATTGTGCGGCTCGTCGTAGCCACCGACCGTGCGGCTGCCTACTATGGACTATCCTATGATTCAATGACCACGGTCCAGACCCCTGAACCCGAGGTTATATGCCCAGGGCAGCGTCGTCCCGAATCATGTACTACTCAAGAGCATCCTTATCTAGCGTGTTCGAGGATATCGAAACTTGATCCTTCAAGACACACCAATAAATAAATATTAACATTGTAGATCCCATATTGACAATAGAGTTATACACAAGCCGGGACTAGCTCCATGACTAGCGAGGTATTTGTTAGCGCGATCTACGATCATGGATCCGAGCGCAAGAGCTGGACATTCGTGGAGGTTGCGTTGGACAGTAACCACAGTCACCATCTCGGCAGCAGTAGTTGTATGCCAAATATGGATCTAAATTTCCGGTGAGATGACTAAACTCTTCCCGTAGAACCTTGCCTTATGATATGATTACTACAATAATTTTATGAAACGAAAAGAGACCATTTTTAGAATAATCTAACCTAATAAGTCCCAGGTTCAAGTCCAAAACCGTGCGAAGGAATTGAGAGAATTGCTCCTTTCCTTGCCCCATCTACACCGGCATGGCTGATAGTGTTGCCCCACCATTTCAGGTTGACAGCCTTATACTGGAAAGCGAAATATATAACAACACCGCTTAATGCAACTCCAGTAGAGAATGCAGAAGTCAAAATGTAATTGTATTTTGACCACCAAGCAAAGTACCTTCGCCGAATGTACCACATAAAGGCCAGCGACGCATAGACTCCGGGAGTAAAATATGCCAGATTGTAACTGCTTCCCCAACTTGCCGCACCGTTACAAAGGAGGACAGGATGCACATATTTGAGCTGCTTAGGGAACAGCTTGCGTAGGTACCAAAATGGCGGAACCACCAAAAAACCAATCAAGAAGCTATACTTCAGCGGAGGATACAACTTGTTGAACAATCTCTGTGGTCCAATAACACCAAATAGCACACTGTCCGCATAAATAGTTGTTGTTCCGGCGCAAGTAAACTTATCGACTTGAGTCGCAGTACAGAAACCGGGAATAGTATTCATCTGGAATATAATAATTCCCACCGTGAGAAAGCATTGAATGATAGTCCCCAGAATCTGTCCTCGAAATGCAGCCCTTGGCGGGATCTTCGCATAATGAGCCAGCTTGAGGTCACTCACAAAACTGTCGGCCTGTGTATCCGTGTTGATTCCGATAAGTCTGCAAAGAAGATTTGCGTTACCGTTCCCGGGAAGCATATAGCCAGCAATGACACTGCTCAAATTATTCATTCTCAAGTTGAACCCCGTAACAGAATAAATGATCGCGATCGGAATGAGCATAGCGAAGGAAGTCAACATGGTCACGATGATAGACCACACAGGTGTATGCGTAGGATAGTGCGTAATCCCAATGATAAAGAGCACGAATGAGACGACGAAAATAACAATAAACCACCAGTCAGGTACTTCCTTGTACTTGATCATCATTCTAGATATCGGGTCGTTGTATCGCTCATATGCAGACGCCTTCCTGTTCTTGATACCCACATAGAACCCAACAAATGCTTCCTTAATCACCTTCCACTCTGTCAAAAGAATATATGTAAACGACATAGTATACATCATAAAGAAACCCCCAAGGTATACAAGGTTTCCTGAGGACATGTAGGGTGGAGAGTAACTCTGATACTTTTCTTCATCGAGGAGACCATCTGTCAACACTTTACTCACATTGAATTGCGTACCATGGTTAGTCCAAAGTTGATTCGAATTAATGGGCAAATAGGCACCCCATCTGTAATTAGTCCAGTATAGTGCGATAACTGCAACTCCACCGAAGAGCATTCCAATGTAGTTGTTCAGGGTAGCAAAGACCGGTATGACCAATGGACTAAAGTGATTGATAACTGCCCAGTCGAAAGTCGGGACGGGATTTACACCGAGACCCAGGAAGTTACCGGTTATGATGGCCAATACAAGATTCTTCGGTGCGATCCAAGTTATCCAGTTGAAATCACTCAACGCTGTGAACACATAGTCCGGAAAAAAGAAATAAAGAAACATCCCTCCAAAACAGACGAAGAAAAACTTGTACTTCGAAATGGACCATCCGTTGACTCGGGTCTGCGTCTCGGGTACCAGCAACGCTCGGTTCAAAGCCAAAGTGGGGAGAATAGTGGGCCACATCGATTTTGTTGGGTATATCACCCAGCGTCGTAAGATACCTGCCCAGCCAAATCCGATAATCGTACTTGACAGGTTTACGATCATAATATATCCCACACTGACCCAAGGTTGATCGTAATACACAGGAAGCTTCTGGCTAACGACGTAGTTCATGAAATTCGAGGACCCCGCAGCCACATTGACCATGAGGGTACAAAACATTTGTTCCTTATCTGTCCAGGGGCCGGGATTGATACTGATTCTTTTGCCGCGGACAGTGAATCCCCAGTCTGGAAGGAGTTGCATGGCTCTGCCGCAAGGGTACAGAAGAAGTTGGATGGCAGTTGACTGAAGGTGTAAACTTGGCTGACGCCAACTGAAGAATGAATTGACGAAGCAACCAATAACAACCCAAACCACTCCCAGAAAATAAGATCGGATAGTTTCGACAGGAATAGTTTCATCATCATAAGGATCACAAACTGCACGGACCTCTGGATACGGTGAAAAGCTATCGATTAGAACTGCCTCGACCCTGACGGCGATGTCGTACGATTCCGAATCTCCCTCGGACGCAGCATTCCCAATCAAATTCTGTATGTGTGTCATCGCCTGTTCGGGGAAATTTAAATCGTCCGTATGATAGATGGCCGCCTGTCTCAGAATTTGGAGACCCTTCTCTAAAGACATCTCGATCGCCTTCGAAAGGATATAGTCCGTCTTGCTGTCATTTTCGATTTCTCCCACAGTGAAGGTGCCAAGTCTCTCGCGTATCTGTTCAGAGATTCTGTGTCTCTCCTCTGGCGAGATCTTTTCGGTCACTCCTATTGTAGGCTCTTTCACCACAATCTCTGAAATCGACTTCTCGTTGCTGTCTGAAGATCGCAAGTCCATAATTGCGAGACCTAGCATTGCAGCCCAAAGTTAGTATAGCACAAACAACGCTGGAATTTTAATATGGATGACATACCTTAATCAGTCTCGGAAGTATGATGCGGAAATTATACGCGCGTGTTCAGGGTTCACGCGGAATATTTTAACCAGGGATACGAGCATTTTCTATATAACGTAGTCTGGGCTGTTTGATGGAGCTGTTAATTTCAGTTCAGACCACATGTGCAGTAGATGCACTGCAGTCCTATGCATGAAACTGCCATAGACAGATAGCGTTCAAACGATCGCTTGCTTGGCATTAGACAATTTGCTACATTGAATCTAGCGTCTGATAAGGAAGCTGGAATGCACTATAGCGCTACCTAAGTTCAGGACGGAATGAGTGACGCGCAGTCATGTGTCTCGGATGCAGAGCCTTGTAATTTTGACCTGAACGTTCGACTGGCTAGATAAGCAAGGCGTACCCGAATCCATCATGACTTTCTGCTAGCGTTTGTGAGACATTGAGTCTAGCGTACGTGGGCCGTAACATTATCAATAACTGCGTCCCTGATAAAGAGCGAAGGATCAGGTGTCGGACGTAAGCTAGAACGTGAAGTGTCGTTGTCTGTTAGTTTGACAAGGTCCATGAGAATTAAGGTTGTGAGTTTCAGCGCAAATTGTAAGCTTCATGCGCTCGAGCGCACCTTAAAACACGGTTATCTAGAGTTTGCTGCGCCTTATTAGACCATGGTTCCCAGCATCGGAGTTAAGGTGCCAAGGTTCAGAAATGAAGAAATGAAGAGAGATTACGCTCTTAACCCCTATCACAACGCGGAATTGTCATTGTTCCCAGATAAATAGGCGTCTGAAACGAATACGAACTAGCATCAACGAGGGAGTCTGATGGCTGTGCATGGCCTGTGCGCGATCGTTAAGGCAACCTTAACTCAGCAGCAGCCGTGCCGCCAGGTAGGAATCGGCAATCGCGTGGCACACAACACAGCCCCATTTCATGAGAAGCATTTAATCTATGATCAATTCTAACCAAGCATTGTTGTAACCACTCTGAAATTCTTGGACTCTTGGCTGCGTTAAAATACTCGGCCAGTTAGGAGGGAACAGAACGGAGGCTGAAAGTGGACGAAAGTCTTGTTCCTACTGAGATCGATGATCACGGCAGGACATGGCGTAAGCTGGCCAGAAGATTGATGGGGGGTAAAACGACCATACTTGGTTGGGCCTAGCGTAGGTAGCGTAGACTTTGCCATCCATTTGACGAAGTTTGCAGTCCCTCGCCGCGGAGTTACCTTTTAAGCCTAAGACCGCGTTGATAAGTGAACGCTTACGGGAAACCATATCGTCTCGATTTAGGTTTCTCCGACAGATTAATTTTATCCTGCTTACAATGTTACCAAAGACTGCACTTTACTCTAGTCGCATAGGGCTCCCCGACCGGTTGCAAAATCCGGTCCCGACCAAGCGACCGAACCGGATTCCAAGTTTGACCCGGACCGGACCGCTTTGCTTTTGGGGCGATTGACCCATGGACCGGACCGGTTTTTGCGCGCCTCACCACTGAACCGGACCAGTTTGACGGAACCGGTTGGTATTTACTATATATACCAATATTAAATATAAAATGAAGAAAAATTAGAGTTCTTTTGTCGTCATAAGACGATGCCTGAGAAACATAAGGATCGAAAGAGAGCTGGAGCTCAACGAGCTCCTGCGTATTCCTACCACGTCCCTTCCGGTGCAGAAGAGCCTCTCAATCGATACCGACGAGGCCTGCACGCAAAGTAAGGCACGGGCCGCCAGTGCCATCCTTGGATACACAGCGCCGTTGGCTTTCCACCATTGTAGTAGCTGGTGGCCATCCTCGATGGGGACATTTCTCAAGGGCGCTTCTCCATAGTATCTGTCTATGTCGGAAGTCAACGATTCTTTGTCATCACGGAATGCCTGCGTCAGACAATAGTTGTCTTTTCAGGTTTAGTGTGCGCGATCGCTTCTTCTCCTTCTGAATCGTCGGATTCCAGTCGAGCGTGAATTTTTCAAACTGACTCTCGACCTCCCCCTCCTGAGCATTCATAACTCTGCAGTTGACAGTTAGTGAAGGCGCGTTTGGAATGGCACTGTCCGCGCTCTATACCTTTTATTAGCTGAAGACCCATTTCAGTAGATTCACTGGGGTCAATGGCCTGCGATAGTGCCTTTTGCAAATGAGTAAATTGGGACTTGCATACTGATTAGTTCTATACGGATTCGATGGTCTCGCAGATACGGATGGTTGTCAATCACTAAATCAGAGGACAGGGTTTAAAATTTCAGTAGTCAAGGGATTGCAGGGGCTCAGGAGGAGAGCTAAAGCCAATCGAGGAACCATGATTGGAGCAAAATATTTGGATGTTGATCAACAACGAACATTCTATACTAGCAGGGCCCATACGTATGTGAACAGACAGATGGTTTCTAATTTTTTGGCATTTTCGTACTTCCATATCCGGTCCGACCGGTTCCCCAGCGACTCTAGACCGGACCGGTTTTTATCGCTCGGCCAGACCGGACCGGGTCGTGAGGTCAGACCCGGGACCGGCCAAAATTACAGACCGAGCCTTTAAAACCGGTTTCCTAGCGCTTGGACAGATTTGCGCCTCGGCATGGGTTTTGGCAGGAGCGGAGTTCTCAAACACAAGGACTAGGCGCTTCCGGTGCTTGCGGTTGTAGGTGTTTGTCCTGAAATCCTATAATAACTAATTCTACGTCCGAACCGAAAGAGCGTCTTTTATATAATTCTTGTCATGTAGATGACCTCCATGACGCCATGAGGGTCGGCTGACTACTGCTTGATCGGATTAGGGGTGGGATAGTTTGTGATAATACCTCACCATTAGCTCCACAGATTCGTCACAGTGCCAGCACCACGTGGTCTGTGAGGTTTGGAATCCTACTAAATTCGGGAAAGGATTAGTCGGCTGCCGAGCATGCGGAAGTTCGACGGAGTACGCATTGGAATGCATAGTCCGAAACTCCTTGATATATAATTATGATAGTGTAGAGCAAAGAGATCCGGGAGAGTCTAGCATGTCAGCAAGCAAACCCATCCTCCTCTGGGTTCAGGGTTCAGTTAGGTTCTTAAATTAAAGTTACTTAAGCAGGCAAGGGTCAGGGGTTACACGTGCTTAGGGTCAGGGTTTTGGCCACCGGGAAGGGATTTATTGGCCCTGAAAGGATTGCGACTGACTGCATGGAAACACATTAGTACACGTGGCGACACTACCGACGCGACAATATCGAGGGGTTTATGCGAGTTGGTCATATGTTTGAACCCAAATGCTTCTAGGGGCGCAAGGAATGGCGTGTTAGAAAACTAAACGGGACTAAGTTGGACGTACGTCACGAATGCGATTGGCTTCGCTAATCCCATACAAGGAGTCTGCATTTGGGGCTTAAAGCTATGTAAACTTCAGCTTCCACACCTTCGTCTTAAATTCGTTATATCCATATGAGGACACAAGCACCCTCTGACCGGCAATGTCTGAGCCGTTCTGAAATGGCACTGGAGTTACAAGCGCATGTTCGACAGATGCGGGGAAGGAATAGACGATTATGTCATCTGTGCTCCACGGGCCGAGTGGAGTTGGAGAATACTTTACTCGCAGACGATCCTCACTGCCGTTGAGGAAGAACAGCAGGTACGAGTTGTGATATGCCGAATAGAAAATTGAAGCTGAGTCTCTAAAAGACCTCTGAGCGGGAAGTGATATAATGGCAGCAGATTGTCTGCGCGCGGCAGGAAATGGCTCGCTGGATGACCAGGCTGCTGCACCTTGGTCCCAATACCTCCATGTAGACTTGTCTTCAACTGTTGTGGTGGGGGCTGAGGCGACGTGCACGTCCCGGTGGTATCCATCCTGACTAGTATCCAGTGCGTATAAGTACACAATCCCCTTGACGACGACCGTTGCAAACGAGCCGTATTGGTATTCATCGAGTGTCAATGTTATAATGACGGGACGCGTGATCTTCAGGGAGTTATAGGCTGGATAGAACTCGTATACGACCATTGACGTTCCAGCGAATGGGCCGCAATAGCTAAGCCTCATGTTCCAGAACTGAATGGCTTTACTGGGGCCGAGGACAGCACAGTTTGTAGACGCGTTGAGGGTGATGTCCGTGCTGTAAGTAACGCTGACTTCGTTCTCCTCCTCCGTGCGAGGGATTGGCGGCCACTGGGCCCAGTTATCAACAATCCATGCGGGATGGGCAAAGTCCTTTGCCAGAGAGAGGGTGCTCGAGAAGCTAGTCACTTTGTAGGAGTCCATTTCCACGCTGGAGGTATAACCAAAGAACCAGAACCCCCGGTTCTGGAGGGAGCAGAATGTGGCCAAGTCTGTGTTCTCAGTCGAGAATCTAGGGGTGCGGGACCAGTCTGTTAGTTCCCCCCAGTAATCCACGTAGGCAGCCTTGAAGTCGAGGTGAGCAGGCGGTAAAACTTCATAGAGAGGGTCAGTGTCGTAGTGAGGTGTGATAATTGAGGGTACCGGAAAGGCTGTCGACGCGGCCGGTGTCGCAGCGGAGACAGTTACTGCTACCAGGAAGACTACAACTACGTGTAGTGCAAAGGTGCCCATATTTAAAATTGGAAAGAACGAGTACTCCCGCGTTGCGTAATGTGACTTTAATGGTTAGTGAAAGAGGCCCGAGGGCACACCTTATAACGTGTTTGATGTTTTGAGCCATGCGAAACCGTTCCAGTGGATTTAACAGGAGGAGTACAAAGGCGTAGTGAAATGATTCAGTCAGAGTGGAGTTCTGAGACCGTCAGCGACAACTTTACTTATTAAAGTTAGGTTGAGTCATTATATATAGGACTTTGGTCCTTTGTTGCATATATCGCCATGCATCGGGGTCCGACGACGAGAATTAAATAAGGTCACATTCGATTTCGTCAGTAATTAATGGTCCCGTCCCGTTGGGTCTTGCTTCTGACGTTGTTGTTCCACCGCGACTGAGAGGGGGTGATCGCGCGAGGGGGCTTAGTTCACGAATTGTGTATAAAGACCTAGAGCCTCTCAGTTATTGCGATGCAAACAGCTGTGCGTCCCCCCAATGGATTCGTTTCTCATCCTCGTTCAGCTGACGGTCGCGGCTTTCGCGTCTGCGACATCCACAACCTTTTCGGTTCCCAACATTCTCACACCACATCGCGAGCTTTCACCGCCGTTTAGGGTGACGCCGCGGAATCTCGGATTCTCGGTCGCCAGCGTATCTGATTGGGGTTATCTACATGACTACTCCATCAACTCGTCATACACCTTAACGCCTGGGTTTCAGGGATTCCCAACTTTGTGCTCTATCCAGAACCGCACATTTTGGTTCGCCGGACCGGTGCAGATACAGGATGCGCAAAACCGGACGTTGGCATCATCATCGAGCTCTGTCGCAATGGCTTTGAACTTTTCCCATCCTTCCTGGATCCGCGAACTCTCCCCTAGACCAGACAGCTCCTGGCCAGTCATTCCTGTCACTCCTGCCGAACAAGTGGTCTCGGTCACGTACAACCAAACATATCAGTTTGATGCAACTGCCCACTGCTCACTTATCAATGATACCTCAGCCGTGCAGTTCTGGGATGCCTGGAGTTACAACTCTGGAGAATACAACTGTTTCCACATCGGTGGATCGTTCTTGGCCATATACACACTCGACCCAGCAAATAACAAGCTTACTATCAGTCGTCCCGCCCCTGTGTACCAGAAGGAGAGTATCCAGTACCCGTACGGTTCCTTTTCGACTCTGACTGTTCAAGGGATGACCTACCTGTATGCTTGGGATGTATTCTTCCCCCCGTCAGACGACATGGGAGGCGACTCGGGAACCGCTGGCAATCACAGGGACATTCACGTTGCAGTTGCACCAACTTCCACAATAGCAGACAAATGGACGTGGAAATACTACGACAACAGCACCGGTACCTTTTCAAGTACGGAACCGCTCCCCACTACTCGCAGGTCGTCAGCTGCCATCATCATCCTAGATGAGTTCTCTACCGAGTTCGAGAACACGTTTCTGTCTGCTTCAATCTTCTACTCTGAGTATCATGATGCATATCTCCTTGTATATGCGCCAATCTATCCCCCAGGGATCTATGTTCGTTTCGCGCCGACGCCTCTTGGACCGTGGTCATCTCGGGGCACAAAAATCATGGACCCGACGCAATTTGGTTACAGTGTCGTTAGATACGCTCTCGCCAGCCCTATATTTTTCCAAACAGACGGAAATGGCGGACAGAGACTTCTATTGACTCTTAGTGGGGACTCCAAGACCCAGACGTTCAAACTTACTTTTAGCTAAATCTTTGGTGGCGTTCTTTAGTCAAGGTTGCGGTTTTATTCGTGTTGGGTCTACGAAGCCTGAGTGGGATGACGGAAACTGCGCGCCGGTATCACAACGCACGGCAAAACTGGACTGGGCTGGAATGACGCTTCTGGGCAAAGCAAGAAAAGAAAACAAAGAACCACGAATGTATTTCAAGGAATATGCAAGAAGATTGTGAAAAATAATTTACCCAGCCTCGCGTAGCAATGCAAGCCGAAAGCAAGCCCAGTTCTGGTACGATTGTTGTCGAATAGTTCAGGAATCATTGCTTGTTTACGACTTTCCTGTTAGGTATCTGTGGTTCGGGTTTTTCTCTGTGTGTATGTATGCGTGTATATTCCATGTTACATCAAAGTCTCTTCTTCATATAGATGTACGTCAAAAAAAAAAAAAAAAAAAAAGCAAAATTAAAGTAAAAACAAAAAAAAAATTAGGTGTACGTCAAAGAAAAACCTTATCAAGGAGCGGGGAAAGCGGTCTCCGTTGAAGAATTCTACAAATGACTGCGACACTAGCGCTCGGTGTCAGCGGACTTTGGGTTTTTGATATCTGCACTTGTCCGCAATGGCTATAAGAGGACCATGTCCTCTCTTCCTTCAGCAAGCCTTTTTCAAGCCCCTGCTTTATTCTCAAGTGCTTCACGAGCAGATTTGCTGCATCTCAGTAAACCATGCACATCATATTGACTGGAGCCACAGGCACCGTCGGCGCAGCAGTCCTGCACGAGTGTCTTGCTACTCCTAAGATCACCAAGCTCTCGATCCTATCCCGTCGACAATTCACCCTTCCCGTTGGCGACAACCTCGACGTCAAGAAGGCGCAAATCATTATTCATGAAAACTATACAACTTATCCGGCCGAGCTATCAGCAAAGCTTAAAGGCGCCGAGGGTTGTATTTGGGCGCAAGGTATTAGCCAGAATGAGGTGCCGAAGGAGTAAGTCTGTGGTGCAGTTTACAATTTAGAGAGATTTCTTCTGACTCGCGTTTAACTAGCGAGTATATACGTATAACGTACGACTACCCAATTGCGGCCGCAAAATCATTCGCATCGCTATCTCCAACCGGAAAGTTTAACTTTGTCTACGTCTCTAGTGAAGGGTATGTCACTCTTTCTCCCCTAAACCCTGAACCATCATACTCTGACATCCCTCCTCAGTGCCGATCCCACGGAAAAGACATTTATCTTCTACGGCAAAATAAAAGGTCGCGCTGAATCCGCACTCATTGCTCTTTCCGCGAAAACCGCAACTTCGTCACTTCGAATTTTCAACGTCCGGCCTGGATTAGTCGACCCGCCTCAACATCACCGCCCTCGAAGTGCCATGCGGAGTATCTTCATCGATCGTATCCTGGCGTCTGTGTTTAAAGCGGTCGTGCCTAGTCAATACTCGCCCACAGGGCCGCTGTCAAAAGTGCTGGTCGATCTTGCGACAGGCGATGGCGAACTGCTACAGCCTGGACCGGGGATCGAGGCTGGGGGACGGACGTTGAGGAATTGGGCCGTTCGCAGACTGGCTGGGTTGTAGGTTATTAGGGGTGCAGACGAATAACGACTTTACGATTATTCACCCAGCCCTAATAGTTATCAAACAGACGGAAATGGCGGACAGAGCCTGCTGTTGACTCTTAGTGGGAACTCCAAGACCCGGGCGTTCAAACTTACATTTAGCTAAATCTTTGGTGGCGTTCTTTAGTCAAGGATGCGGTCTTGGTGGGTTCTACGAAGCCTGAGTGGATGACAGGAAACTGTGTGGGGGTTGTCACAACAATGCAAATCTGAATTGGGCCGGAATGACGCTTCTGGGCAAAGCAAGGAAAAAAAAAGAACCACGAATGTATTTCAAGGAATATGCAAGAAGATAATGAAAAAAATAATTTACCCAGTCTTGCGTAGTCGCGTTTCCACCTCACATTTAGTACCGCCTTCTTGCCAGTCGATAACTCCGTCAGCTTCATTCATAAGCCGATTCCTCTAGTAGCATGCGAGCACTACTTCTTTTCTATAGTGGCCGGCTGTGTATAACTTAACGCCGCCCCTCCGGTGTATATTTATTTTGTTCTCAAGTATTGGATCCTGCGATAGTCGTGACGCGTAAGCATACAGTTGTATGTCTGAAGGCATGTGTTCTAATTAGGGAACCCCCACGGTTATGTACTGGCATTCGTGGTCTTAAAGCCATCTCGATCACCGTGTGATGGCCGTACTATGACGATCGTACGGTTCTAGGTACCCGAATCAGGGGCCCATCAAACCCAGTCAGCGTGACTCTGCTCACGCGCTTGATTTACCCCGTACTGCGCCTTTACGAAGACTCGCTCGTCAGCTCACCTTTGCTAAGCTCGGTATTGAAAAGGAAAGAAATCGTCGATGCTGGAGATGGTAGCATGCACGAAACTAGATACTCGGCCGTGAGCAAAAAGAAGAAGATAAGGTACCTAAATAAAAGCTAGTTTGACATTCAGCTGTTAAGCTCTATCTGAATCTTGATGTCTATTATTGTGATACATGCAATTCAGCCGACGACAAAACGCCTGCACGGCTCGTCACTGTCGCGTAAAGTACGCAAAGTCAAGCGTAGGCCCCTCTAAGCCCCCTGTAGGACGCGCAGTAAGAGCACGAAAAAACTGGCATTAATACTCTACATGTATCCGAGTCCGAGTCCGAGTCAAAGTGTCCTCCTACCACTTCCTCCTCTTCTTCCGCACACCGTCATGTTCCTGCATTTCTCCCTTCGCCCCCCGACCCTCGCCTTCACCGGCCTTCAATTCCGCCTCATCATGCTGCGGAGCGGGATTCCCGTCTCGGAAGAAGCAGATGTGTGGGAGATGCGGGAACGCTCCTGGTCCTGGCCGAGCGGGGCAGCAGTGTTCGCGCTCATAGCGAAGTTGAAACCTCCTCACAATAACCGTGATAGTATAAATTCTACCAGATGACGCCAAAAGACGTTTCTGCCGTAAACTAGCAACACCGATACAGAAGTGAATACGTGAATTCAGCTCACCCAGCCTCTTCTACCCGACCTACCTGCGAATCCCTCCCTGGCGCAATTCGTAAAAGAACAGGTAGGTAAGATTCTTGTTTAGTTTCCTCCGCCGCCGCCGCACTGCACAGAATCACAAGTTAGTATGATATTCATCCATAGTCAAAAAAGCCTGCCATAATAGCAAAGTCAGCTGGGAAATGAGCACGCTTACCCCGCCGCCGCCTCCACCGCCGCATCTAAGAGTATGTTAGTAACCTGTTCAGCGAAGACATAGATCTTTGGGGCACTAACCCTCCACCACCGCCACCGCATCCACCGCCTCCGCCTCCGCATCCACCGCCTCCGCCGCAACCGCCTGGAAGTTGTTAGCTACAATTTCTAATGCATCCTTCAGACTACTTGCCTGCAGAGCCTCCAGCACACGCGCCTTAATTCAGGTTAGCTTCCTCAATCACTCTGTAAATTCGGAGTGTACTTACCAGAAGCGCCGCCACAACTGCCGCCTGCTGCCACGCCAGCACCACACGTTCCCTGGCAACAGTTGCCCGCTGCCCCTTGTGTAGCTGACATACAAGACGGGTTACAGGGATACATCTCTCCTGTGATAGCAATCGGAGCCATATAAGGCGCATAGAAAAGTCCGGGATAATAGAGGGGGTAGCCCCAGGCATAGCCGAACATGTAATCATCCCTCCTTGGTGGGTCTCTGCCCCTCTTCTTCGCTCGTCGAGACGCTTTCTGATATGAAGCCTCCAGCTGGGCAGCTTTGACTGCGGCAGCCGTGCTGGCCGCTGCGGAATCTGTCTTTACGGCATTGTGTGCACTGATATGGGCGTTTTTATTGGGATCTCCGGACACTCCAGGGTTGTCGTGAAGTTGATTTAGAGCTGTTTGGGCGTTTCGATCCGAGCTTGAGAACAGCCGTCCAGTTGCAGAGGTATGAGATTCACGGATAGCCTCGCAGTACCAGCAGGTGCATTCGCTATAGATCTCTCCGCCGGTCAACTTTTGATACATTCGGGAGGTCCACTTGAAGGCATCGGACAGCTTGGTTTCTTCGATCTTGTCATCATGGTCGATGAAGACGTTTGTCTTGGCCACGGAGTAAGAATAGTATCTGGCAGGGCTAAGCTGATGCGTATGCCATGCGAGGTCGACATCGAGAGTAGGGACAGCCACGTGGTTTGGGTTGCCGGCCATGATGAGGAAGAATGTTTGGTACTTCTTGATGAGGCGGGCCATGGTCGAAGCAAGGGCCGGTGAATGGATCCAGTCAATATTAGCCATCTTCTCAACGAAAGTCCCTTGTCGCATGACGGCGCCAACAAGGTCGAGTGCAAATGGCGACCAGTTGTCCCAATATCTGGACATCATGCGTCGGATCGCAATCTTCTCCTTCCGCAGGAGAGTGCTGGAAAAGCTGCCATTCGCCTTTCGGACGAGGGATGCGTCTCTAATTGCTCTGTCAATGGCATCCCGAATATCCACTACTGTCGACTTTCCCACTTGAATGTTGTCAGTAACCTCGATTAGCAGCGTCTTTAGTCCGGCAATGATGATGCGGTTGGGGAAGAGCATTTCATGTCGCTTGAGGTCAGGCTTCAGCGCCTTGTCCGGCTTTCCCTCTTGAGAAAGGATTGTTCCCGGCATGGGAACGTCATCTTTGAGAAGAGCCTGTAGATCGCGTCGGAATTTTTGTAATTTCAAAATCTCGTGGGTGGTGGTGAAATTGCATTGCTCGCACGTTGCGGTGAATGATCTGTCCGCGTAGCCCCGGCCCTGCTCGAAAGGTCTCTTTGGGTTGCCAACGAAAGCATCAGTCCACGGGCAATTGATCGTATGGCCTCTCGGGCAGGGTACTCGCCCAGCTGGTGGATCGTGAAGATTATCCCAGGCGAGGCCAGTTATTTGTTCGAAATTGGATCTTGCTTCGTCAGTGGCAACATAGTCGAACGAGCTGTTGTCAATGCAAGTATTAATCAGCGCCCACGGCAGACCTGTCACCCACACATCCATCTTTCCCTGGCGAATGCAATCTTCAAAGAAGGCGCGAGGATTGAGCATGAAAGAATGCAAGACCATCAGGACATCTGAAATTTCGTTAATATTTGAACCGGTCGTCGAACAGGATCAGATGATACCTAATGGAGGAGCACGATCAGGGCCCCAGTTGATGACTCTTCCTTCCTGTGTGATTAAATCAAAGTGGCCCTGCGAGCTCAGGTCCGTTTGTTGGAGCATCCGGCCCGATGATGGCAGACTCTTCTCCCACCAGACTCTGAATCTCTCGACTGCCCTGGAGACATACACTTGCCATCGCTTCTCGCGAATCTTTGGCAAGGCCTCTTGCTTGTCGGGGTCCGGAAGCTTCTCCGCAAGGGAATCCGAGAGTCCAAACAGGGATTCTGATGTGCTGATGTCCTCCCGGAGATTTGCGAGGGCCGTCAGCAGCTTCAGGTGTGCAATACATTGATCAATAGACGGAGGCTGTTGAGCGGTGGGCGGAGTTAGATTCAGGTTTGCAAGAGGCGTAATGAAATCTTCCGGATTATATGACGGTGGGGGGGACTCCGGCTTAGTCGCAGTGTGAAGATCATCTTGATCATCTTTGTCTTTGTACAGTCCTTTACCGGGCGGCGAAGGTCCGAGGAGTTTGTCTTTGAAACCCATGTTGGCAATCTTAGACTTGATGATTGATGAACAGGTAGATGATGGTCGCAGCGGGCACGATAGTAAATAGCTGGACAGAAACCCTGCACCCTTGCGCCTCAAAGGTACAAAAAATCCTCAGGTGCAGGTCCTGATTTGCGAGCAGAGTAAAGTTGCGTTGGTATGAAAGGTCATATATCGTGGCTGACGCAAGGCTGCAGACGGGTGGACGCACGGCGCAGTACCCAAAGTTGATGAAGGCAAAGCAGAGACTTCAGGCTGCTGTCGCCATCTACCTCTGGTAACTGGAACGTATATTCATAGTCGTTCTGAAGCGAATGTGTGTCGACGCCTCCGCGGTACGTTGTACGGCTCTAATTGGAGTTCGGCTACAGATAAGATGCCAGCTGCGTTTCAGAGGGCTGACACTGGGGCTATAGGGCTAGGGTAATAATGCCCGATAAGGGAGGCAATGCGTGATAAGAATTTATATAGAGGTACATAAGCGAATACGCCCTTCCAGCCGCTCAACATAGATCTGGAGCAATCCAAAATGCCAAGCATTCCTATACTGTACCTCGGAACTTGACAAAATGGCCTTGAAATATTTAAGTTCTTGGCCTGTACGGCGTTCGCTACAGAGTCTGGCGCTGTTGACTGTCCGACGCGTCGGGTTCCTTGGCCCATATGAGGGATCTCGTCTCAAATGCAATGCTACCCCGCATTGGCAAAGCTAGCAATCACCTGCGGCGTGTCAGGTGTTCTTGAAGTCATTCATGAACCGTGTGATACGTCGATTGAATGGCGTATTAATCATTAGTGTTTAATGAAAGTATATGCCATTCTGGCAGTGCAGCTTAATTTCGACCTTCACCCTATTCCGACTCGGCGCCAGGACGCAATCGGCTTCAAGACGACATTAGTTAGCGTTGCGCCAGAACGTCGCAGTGAGACTTATGCCACAAGCCACGCGAAACTGTGATGGCTTTAGTATCGTCTTCCTTCGTTGGCGTAGATAGAATTCTGATTATTATTACTGCGTCTATCTACGGTACATCTTGGGAAAGAAGGAGGATGGCTCGCGATCGACCTCCTGGTAGAAATCTCCATATTTACATGGCCTCAGAACCTGATCAAGCTCTCGGTGGGTTATTACTTGTGTCATCCTTACAGTGTGTGCAGTAGTATGAATCATATTGTAATACATATTATTATTTTGATATGATATGATATGAGTTTGCACGAACCCATATGATATGATACCATATGGCCTTTGGTGATATGACCATTAGGCCATATATGACAGCTACAGCTACGAAACCCAGGCGTATTCTAAAGTTTGGCTGCATACGCCTGTAGGTCGCAATCACGTTATTCTCAACAAAGAGGGTAAATCAATTTGGCGCTGTAAGTATTCCGCAGCAGAATATCGAGAATCTGGCAGGGTCAGGGTTCAGGGTTGAACCGTCATTGCAAATCACTTGAAAGAGCATCACAACGTCAACATATGTGCCGAAGCATGCATAACAAACAACTATTTACAATCTAAATGATACGTAGTCGTCATGCTTACCTCCACTTAATTTATCTATTGGTTTTGTGAATTCGAATATGCTTCTGAAACATTTTTACTAGCAATTGAGCCGCCCAATTCTCCGCAGATGACGCAATTGCTGTCTATGGCGATGGAATGGCTGTTGGGTCTGACCCGGAGACTATAGATCCGAGCCGACATAACTATACTAACAGTTCATATATTGCAACGATATTGATATGGTGGCTGCTTTAATTGTTACAGTAATCAATTATGATCTCAGTAGACTTGTAAATCGCAGCATCAAAATGAAACAAATATGCAAAATGATTTCTGCGCTAACAGCTGCAAGTGAATCGGCGAGAAGCAAGTTCTTGCAAAGTAAGGAGCTTAGTAAGGGTACTCAACGGTATTGGTGCAGTTACACAAAATCTCCTGCTTCAGATCAAAAGGCATGCAAGTATCATTGAAAAGCCGGAAAATATACTTCCGCGTCAATACTTTCAACCGTCACGTGCCCTCGGCGCTCGATGTAGAACGCGACAACTCAGATTACGCTAACTGTATACGGAATGGCTTTATTTACCAGCGCGTCCGGCAACAGCGGGGGCTGATCATTCGGATGCATTATGCAGAAGAACTCTCTCCAATGTCCTCTCTTTTGGCACAAATCAGTTGCGATTTTGTCGCCACAATCTTGTGTGACATTCAGAGTACGAATAGTTAAAGTGCGAGGGCTTGTAGAAGATATATTATTAAACTATTTCATCGCCGATCAGTGATTGATAGTAATACTGGGTAATATTGGGTATGCTAAGCACATCAATAAGTATACATGTCGTGTCGACACTAGCATCATGGGTAACTATTACGTATATATTGCACGGTGACTCATAATTCGAAGATCTTCGTCAGATGAGTCGATGTCATCATCATATCGATCGGTAGATAACCTATCACATCCTTGCAACGCTCCCAATTTTCTCCGAAGATAGGAGGCACCTACCCGATGCCAATAATTGCCTTCCACACTTCCGCGATTGAACTCGTCTTCATCTTTAAGAATCATGTCTATAGTTTCTGCTGCCCCACTAGCACGCATAACGCGGCCAATAGCCAACTGCAGGTTGCAGAATAGAGGTGAAGGAGATGGAATCCTGCGAGACTGCCGACCGAAAATAATCTCGTCGCCTTCGTCATGGAGTTGAAGTTGTTTATTCAATCTCATACCAGGAGCCTTTCTGAGGAAGTAGCGCCTATTTTGGCACTCCAAACCGAATTGAAATGCATCAAAAAACTTATGACTACCGGCAGGTAATAATAGAGCATTACTCGGATCATTAATGTTCGCGCCAGTTAGTAAATCGCAGATGTCTTGGCCTGCAAATCTAGAAAACATTGTCCTCAAGCTCGAACGACTGCTAGCGCTGAAAGGTATAATATGTGCAACTTCAAGGTAATCATAGTCCTGGTCAGGAGTCGGTATAATATCCGCTGGCGCTTCAGGATCCATAACCAAGCCCACAGCAGAAAACCAGCCGTCGCGATCTAGCAACTATATCAATGTACGTCAGCCAGGTTCTCCGTTAACACAGAAAAAACCTCACACCTTCTGCTTTAAACTCGTTGACCTCGAAGCTGTGCTTCCATCAGACGGCGTAGGAGTTCTTCCCGTTGCCTTCATAGGAATCAACAACTCAAAAAAAAAATGGAAGCGTCCAGTCCTCTAATACCCCCATCAGAAGTTCTGATTTTTCAAACTCTTGCGCCACGTTCTCCCATGTTAAAGGTGGCTTTGGAATGCAGTCAGTCAAACTCGCAACTTCATGAAATGATCCACCAACTGGTGATAAAAAGTGCGAGAGCTTGTTTATTTTATGGTTTTCATCCGCTAAATGAGTCCAGAGATTGTCTGATAGTGATTCGGGACTGAGACTATGATCGAGCAGAGCGAGGGCCAGATCAATCACGTTCACTTCATGATTCGCATAGATCAAAGGGACATAAACCAATCCTTCAAATTCACGCAAAATCGTTCGCAGAGTTTCGATTAAAGATTTCTGCTCAGAACCACTAGGATGAACACTGGACGCCATTTGTAATCGGGATTAATGAATGCTCACAATGACAAGGTGACGCGATGTCGATTCCGTTGCTGATTGACGAAGCTTCATGCTGTTACAGGTGCCTTAGTATATTGGCAGTTGCGCAATAACATCCAAACACCATCACGGTTTGTTATGATGCGGGACAGCAAAAACCCGACCACGCCGTTAGAAATCGCCAAATTTTTGGATCACCCTAACCCCTACCTAAATGCATACAGATTTGTGTGATATGCCCTGTATAGCATGCATCAACGGCGCGACTAATACAGCCAAAGAGAAGCAACACCGTTTTATTAAATATAACTTACAAGAAATCTTAAAACGATTATGTAAAACTTATTATATAGCATAAAAATTTATATTAAACTCACTCCAATTAGATTCCGGCAGCCGTCGCTGTAATTTGTACTTTTTCACGACAAAGACTGCGCGCAGCCTTGCCTTCGTAGCCTTGGGAATATGATTCAATTGACCTCCATGCTTTCCTAATAATTAATTTCGCACATTCTGAACCTTGATGTCACGCAAGATCTTCGGAATCCGTTGCTGCAGTGAGCTAGGGCTGTTGCGAATACGAATATTCGCAGATATCGGCAATATTCGTTATTCGTATTCGCAATTACGAACAGTGCGAATAATATTCGCCCATTTTATTCGCAAGGTTAAAGTATGCGAATACGAATAATTATTCGTTATTCGCAATTTATCACGTGACATAGCTAAATTAAGCTAGGAAGTTGCCTAAGTAGGTAATAGGTACATAACTTCCTCGCGCAGGGATCTCCTAGCCTTCTGTTAAGCCCGCATTGATGCCAATGACATGGATGATTCGAATTGGCTATGCGACTGGTGGAGGGTCCATGATTACCTTCGAATAGCTGCGGCTGCTAGGGATTACTTAGCAATTCCAGCCTCTTCAGTCTCAGTTGAGAGATTGTTCAACGCGGGGAGAGACGTACTTGGAGTACGGAGATACTCCATGAAGTCTGAAACGATCAGGGTTCCGCTGCGAATAATATTCGCAATTACGAATATTCGTAACAGCCCTACAGTGAGCGGAAGGAATAGTCACCTTCAGCTCTTGCTATCCTCTTGTTCTCTCCGCAAACTCGTTCTATGAAATTGCATTCACAGTGGAACTCGGCCGGGGTACAGCGATCGAGAACAAATGCCCCGATACCGTGACAACTTCTTTAATGCTAGACTTCTGTGTTTTAAAATCAGGCTGATTTGCCACGATATGAATTGCATAGCAATTACTGTCTACATGAGACTCATTCCCACAACGCTTACGCTGCCATCATCCGTATCTACCTGATATCTCCGCGCAACGTTCTTCGCACCCGTAAGTCTAGGGATCGGCACGGATACAAGGATACACGGATATATCCGTGGATTTCCGTAGCGGATACGGATACGGATAAGGTAATATTGATAGTCATATCCGTAAATAGGAGTTAACAAATACAAATCCGTAAACTAATAATGTTGGGAGAGTTTAACTGAGTTGCGAAGTATTCAGTTGCATAAAGAACGGACGTCCAATGAATCCGAGTTTAGTGTGCCGGGTGGTTGTGAGCGGAAGGAAGCTGGACTCAGAATATGAATCCGACTAGTAGCAACTGCTATGTACTGCCTGTTGCATTTCTACTATCTTAACTCCACATTTTCTGCAACACTTTCCATCTCTTAACTCCTATCATTTTCCATCGTTTCTTCCATCGTTGAGCTGCTCTCTTAATGAATTCCAATTATGATTTGCAAATACTCAAGTGCACCCCTCTAGAACGAAGCGTCCCGATTATTATGCCCTGAATTTGGGTACTGATGGTGAAGGCGACTCTGACGAAGGCTTACGTTCCCGTTCTCGTCGTCGCCTTGATGTGAGCCAGTCGAGTACAGTTTCAGATGATATTATATCTGCTGATGAATCTGCGTCGCAAGTTCTTGCAGTCGATGCGGTGAGATGCTGCAGTTATTTTGACAATAAGAACTTGAATGGCGAAGACCAAAAATCGTAACAAAAAGTATAAGGAATTGCGGAAGTCAACCTAGTACAATATTGGGAAATGACTAAGAAACTTACGCGGGACAAACCCCTGAGAACTGTCCGTCCTCAGCGCCATAATTCTCACGCTTCAGGATTTCGGGCAACCGATGGACATGTACAGCGCCGATTTCAATTTCCTTCGCTAGCTTGTCCAGTTTATCCATTTCACGCTTGGCTCTGAACGTCTTCCACAACGGCTCGCCGTGCTCGAATATTTCGTCCATTTCCTCTAGTGTGCGCTGCTTCGTCTCGGGCACAGCAAACAAGACATGGATAAATGCCGCTACGTTGAACCCGCCAAAGAGAAAGAACATACGCCAGCGTATAGAGCGCAGTAGCGGCGGAACTGCGAAGCCCAATGCAAAATTGGTTGCCCAATTCGCCGCTGCGGCGAGAGCGACAGACTTCGCCCGTACTCGGACTGGAGCAATTTCCGCAGGGTATATCCAGCTTATAGGTGCCCAAGCCACGGCAAACGTGCCAACGGCGAGGTAGGAGCAGGCTAGGACAGTCCGACTCACCGCGGCATGACCAACGATTACCCAAGTGTACGGCTCATTCACAACGGGGTTGGGTTCGCCATACTGCATGAGCAACCCGCCCATGATGAAGAGCCAAAGGGACATAAAACTTGCACCGACGAGAAGACTTGGCCGACGGCCCCACTTGTCTATCCACACTAGACATGGGATAGTCATGACGAAGTTGATAATGTACTGGATCGAAGACGCGAGTCTAGGATTGGCAATCCCTGCCGACTGGAGTACGTACACTATGTAGTACATCATCACGTTCATGCCGCTCAGCTGACTCCACATCTGGATCGCCATTGAGAGGAAGAGGCGCTTGCGTATCTTCTTCGAGAATAGCTCCCGATAAGTGTTTGAGTCTGCATCGCGCTCGGACTGGACTTGGTCTTCGATTTCCCTGTACTCCGCAATCACAAGCGGATCATTGGAGTTTTTATTAGTCGTGCGCAGGAATGCAAGCACCCGCAATGCCTCGTCCCATCGGTCCACGCTAGCTAGCCACCGCGGCGAATAAGGAAACCAGAACAAGCCGATAAAAAGTATAATCGCAGGAATACTTTGTATTGCCCACGGTAGGCGAAATGCAGCTTCAGAATTGAGAAACGAACAGCCGTACTCAATGAAGTATTGAACCATGATGGCGCAGGTAATGGCAAAAAATTGGAAGACAACGATGCGCCCACGGAGTTTTCGCGGTGCGATTTCCGATTGATAGATAGGCACGAGCGCCGAAGTCAAGCCAATGCAGAGACCCGCTATGGCACGCCCGGCTATTAACATTGCGACACCATTCGATGCAGACTGTAGGGTGGCACCGATGCACCAGAAAACCGCCGCGATTTGAATGGAGATCTTACGCGAAAACCTATTGCAAAAATGTCAGCCTCTTCGTTACTTTTCCTGATCAGAATCACGACACTCACTTATCACCTACAAAACTAGATAACAGAGAGCCAAAAATTGAACCTGCGGCCATTGCACTCGTTATGATCCCCTGTGTCGTCCCCAGTGGATTGCCGTAGAATTTCTTATACTGTTCTGTACCAATAATACCGGCAACGGACCCGATATCGAACCCGAACAAGGCGCCACCGAGCGCCACGAATATTGAAATCGTATAGACGTTTAGGCGACCCCACATTTTGCGCGGCTCTCCATGGAGATTGGTAGTATGAGAGCTGGTGGTTGATGGTTATGAGTACATACGAAAATCTCGACTAGGAATCTTGCCTTACCCCCAGCCGTGCGTTCGATTAAGTTTGACGCGGGGTTTGGCTTGAGCACGCTAATGGCTGTACACAATGGGTTGATATTAAACCTTATAAGCATTGTCACGCGCAAGACGCGCAAGACGCGCAAGACGCTCCAGAACGACCAGACCCCTGACAGACCCTTAACAAAGCAAAAAAACAAATAATAAAATCTCTGACATCGAGGCACTTGATATCACAATTTATCTACACGCTGTCGACTAACATTTGACGGCATTAATACGACATTTAAGCTCGAGCGAAAAGAGTAAAAAATGGCGGCCGGGTGTTACAGATACGACACAATTATCATCCATTCTGCCACAATCGTTGGTTAGTTAGCGATAAGCACGGCCCTGTATTTATCGACCCAGACTTCAATTTGTCCAAAGCTTCTGCCATGCCCTTCTTTTAATCTCGAATGTTTCGACTGTTGGATTGATCCCATTATGGGCCGCGAAGTTGAGCATGTCATCGTGAGTGGCGCGCAAAGCAACGAGGCTAGATTTCGAGTCGTACTCATTAAAGAAGATCGGGAATCCACTATTATAAATCCGAAAAGTATTAGAACTAGCCGCGGAGATGCTTCCATTATGTTCGGAAATAATAGAATTATAAGAGCCTCATGAACAACCATTCACAATGATTCTATGCGCATTTCAGACACACTTTCTTCGGCACGGGATAGTCCATTCAACCTTGAGAAGAGTTCGGCCTCGATTCTCTTCGCCGCTTCTGGCCCGCTGAGGATTTCCCCCATCATATCAGTCCCAGGAGGGAAGTCCATCTCGATACTTGGTTCTCCAGCTCCTCTCATATTGGCTAGGACTGCTTGACGGAAATGCCAGCGTAAGAGCTCATCTCGTACACTTTCCCTCTTATTTATATCTCGACATATAGGATCAAGTGTCCTTCCATCTAACCAATCGTCTCTGCCGAAACAGGTTATCTTATAGTTGTCGTCCGGGTTGATAGAGAAGTCAAAGCCATCAAACATCTGATGCACAGTGGACTGCATAAGCAGTCCATACTCACATGAGTTGATCCCATTATCACGCTCCCCCACTCGGTTTGTTATCCACCGAGCGAACCCACTATCGATGAATAATTGCTCGCTAGAGAGAGGGAAAATATGGGCGACCTGGAAGCCTCTCCATATACCTTTCGACATTGCGTCTACCAGTGATCACGCACTTCCCATCTCTCGCGTGGACTTGACTCCGGAAATCTTCATCTCTGCCAGAGACAGTCTGTGAGAGTACTCGTAGTACGCACAGCTCATCTGTGACAGATATTGTACCTATATCTAATTTAGCAGTTGCTATATACTATGAATTATAAGAAGAAATATCACCTTCGGGAGAATTGGGTCTGATGTCGTAATGACCTGGTTCGAGAGGATTCCACGTCACCAGTAAATTTGATGATACGACATTACTGAAAAGACTAATGCCAGTAGAAATTATATAAATTAGAGGATCTTAAGTGAATAACAAGCAAGAGTGTGAAGGTTTGAAGCATTTCAGTCGAGTTTCGCGATCGTTATGGCTGTTGGATGGTTTTTCTCTGAGGTGAAATACTGCAAACGGAAATCCAAAGCTAACGAAATTCGAAGTGGATGCTGAAGTGGAAGTGATATTGGAGCCGTTCGTGTTCTTACAGGAAGACAAGGTTGGTTCTGGACGATCCCTCCGGAATATGCGCATCATCTAGGCATTTACCGCGCATCCCTCGCAGCGAGGAGGCAGATATGCAGTAGCTATTGCGCAAGTCTGATAACGAGGGTTTGGGTTCTATTGAGTGGGAAAGTTCAGATTGGCACACGCTAAAATTGTGGTTCGTACCAAAAATGCACCGCCACCCACCGCCACACTACTTTCTCCGATTGACTAACGTAGGTCACAAGCGAGCGGTTCACACAAGTGAACGGTTCAGTTCCACATCACGACGCGCGTACATGCCAGCTTGTAATAGAGACGTCTCAACAGGACGATCGGAGTAGTTTTAAATGATTTGTAGCGTTGTGGTTCTGTAATTGAAGTTTTGTTCGAAAGTCCTGGAAAGTGAACCGTTCACTTGTGACGTACGTTGCATCAATTAGTTATATTTCAATATCCATATATCTCTAATCTCTTTCAACATACGTCTACATTAACGACAACGCGTCGCCCCACATTACCTTAAATTCAGAGTCGTCGCCGTCATCAACTATAGTTCCTTCGTCATCCTCAATGTTGTCCTCCTCGGGTGACGGTGTCAGGAGAGTGCCTCTGAGGGTATCGTACCGGCCACGGCTATTGACGGGCTCGTGCCTGCGAGCCGTCCGCCGGAGCAGTCACTCGGTTATTACTGTCCGTCATTTTAATCGTTGAGGTATGTTAGTTGCTATTTTCTAGGCTCTTATTGTTTGGCAGTAGACCAGTAGTCGACATTATCGTAGCTAGGTGTTAGCGTCGTCGTGACAAAATGAATTTCTAAACGTGGTACGCCAAAAAAAAATGGTTCAGGGTTTGTTCTCTGAGAGCATCACGTTAGATACGAGCTACGTCATCTTCACACCTGAAACGTTAGCGCGTACGCTATTTTTCTCTGTACGCAGAACGAGGCACACCTGTCCATACATATATTTACGGGCACGGCCCTGTCTGGGTCTTGGATGTAGATCTCAGCGCTGGCTTACTTGCTGCTCCAAACTACCAAAAAAATGTTCAGTCTCGAATTGATCGCGACTGCCGTGGCTATCATCTTTAGCGGGCTAATCTTGCAACATCTACTTCTGTCTGCGGGAAAAGATGAGCCACCATTCACAAAAGGCCCACTTCCTTTTCTCGGTTCCGCACTCGCATTCGCAAGGGACCCACAGTTCTTCCTAAGTAATCTCCAAAAGAAATACGGGCGGATATTTACAGTCTATGTCGCCGGCCAACGAATGACCTTCCTTTGGGATCCCATCTCCGGCAACCGACAAGCATGGAACAACACAAGCTCTCTCTCCCTTGGGCTCTTCATGCAGTCTATCCTGCAACCGCTCTTCGGCTACTCCAAATCCGTAGCTGCCGATGTCGAATTTCAGGACCAACTCGCGAAGAAAGTCGTCGCTGTCCTGAGCTCCAAGCCATTGCTTGCGGATATCACTCAGACTTTACAAGCGACGTATCTCAGCCTGATCGACAACTCGAGATACGCGAATTGTGATGAGGAAGTTATCGACTTGTCTGAGTATTGTCGACATAGCGTGTACTATAGCTCAGCGAGAGCTTTGTTCGGGCCCGGATTTCCATTTGATGAAATTTATCAACCATACATTCGCTTTGAAGGCGACATCCTAAAGTTCCTCAAACGATATCCCCGATTTTTGAACAGAGGAGGATATAATGCGCGGCAGAAAGTGCTGGACGAACTGGGTTCTTTCTTCATGGACAGTCATCGCGTATCTCAATCCTCAGTCCTTGTACGCTCGTTGTACGACATCTTCATGGCCAGCACACACAAATCTTCCGCTGATTTCGCGGGATATTTCTTCGCGATATTATTTGCTTCCAAATCGAACTCTGTTCCGGCCGCGTTCTGGATGTTAGCGAATATAGTTGCAGATGCGGAACTCAAGACCGAAATCGAGGGAACAATTGCGAAACATTATGATCCTGAGTCGGACGAGTTTGATTGGCCGGCGCTGATGGAAGATCCGCTGATTATGTCGTGTTTTAAAGAGACTATCAGGCTGAACACCAATATCTTCTCAGGGCGACTCGTAACGCACGATCTCACACTGAAAGTCGCGAACCAGTCTGAAGACGACTCGAAAAATGTAAGGTTACGAGAGGGAAGCAGGATTATGATACCACTGAACATGTTACATTGGGATCCGGAGGTGTACCCGTACCCTATGAAATGGATCGGCAAGCGATTTTTAGAGGAGAATAAAGGCGTTTTGATCCGTAATGCAGATAAGTGGCGTTCCTACGCACCTTGGGGCGGCGGTGGTCACATTGTATGGCTCGTGCTTTCTTGTTATGAATTTTTTTGCTAAACGACATTTGACAGTGCCCCGGACGATATCTCGCAGTTTATGAAGCGGTTATACAATTAGTGTACACACTCGCCCGGTTTGACGTCGAACCTATCGAAGATCTGCCGGCGCCAATTATAGGCGATCGATACGGTGTGGGGATGTTAAAACCTGAAAGAGGGTATCGCGTTAAATTTACGAGACGCAAGACGCCGTTGATGTCTGTTGCCTGAATATGTATGAGGGCAGAGGTGGTGTTTACTTCAATGGGCCTGCTAGTATATTGTGAGATGGCGTTTGAAAGATCTGCAAGAGTAGTGCTCCGACCTACGTTTTTATTCGATTTGAGAAAATGTAATTAGGGGGGTTCAACGAAACGGTTCACTGAATGTCGGTACGAATACTACCCTAACCCGTGTTACTAAACCCTCAGGCTCAATAAATCTGATTGAAACCTCTGAACCATAACTTTGCTAAAGCCGGGTAATATATCAAGTTCAACGGGAGTACAATGGGTGACTTCCCGTAGACAGTTTGGCGCGACCAGACTCGTACATTCGCAAAAAATCGTGCTTACGTAATGCCCAGATTTTTGGCAAGGCGGACCAGACTCGCAAATCTGGCAAGGCC